>JARFJB010002276.1:7137500-7305000 GCA_036346205.1 Vesta saturnalis | reverse complement strand
GTATAAAGTCGATTTGGTTCAACACTTGCGGCCTCAAGACTCTGATCGGAGATTAACTTTGATTGCATGGATAGTTGAGCAATGTGATCACAATCCATTATTTTTAGATCATATTTTATGAGCAGATAAATCCAAGTTTACAAATAATGGAGTTATTAATAAACAATACAATCGTTATTGGTCTGAGGAAAATCCTCATTGGTCAATGGAAACTAACCATCAAACCGTATGGGGTACTAATGTTTGGTGCGGTTTAATTGGAAACCAATTACTATGGCCTTATTTCTGTGATGGTAATCTAAACGTCAATAGGTATCTTGAATTTTTAGATAACGTGCTACCAACAATGTTCGATGAGTTTCCTCTGCTTCTGCGACAACAATTGTATTTCCAGCAAGATGGAGCTCCAACTCACAACGCGTTGATAGTAAAAGAATATCTTAACCAAACGTTCAATGAACGATGGATAGGAATTAACGGCCCGGTAGAATGGCCTGCAAGATCACCGGATCTTACACCGTTAGACTTTTTCTTGTGGGGTCATTTAAAAACAGTGGTGTCTGCCGATCTACCTTTAAATGTTATAGACTTAAAGAATAAAATTACAGCTGCATATGTTAATTTAACTACGCAGCAAATCAAAAAAGCAACTAACCATGAATAGGCGATGCAAAATGCAAATATATATATATATATATATATATATATATATATATATAATATATATATATATATATAGTGTGATTTAAAAAATAAAATTATGTGCGCTTCCGGTCAAACCGGAAGCTTAAAAATTATCTAAACCAAGCACTTAATTGAGTATTTGTAAATGAATAAAAAACTATTTAAACACTTTCTTGTGAAACGCAATACAAAAGAGTTATTGAGTGCGTCCGATTATATTGAACGCACATATATGTTTTTTACTTGATATTGCTAGCAAAAATGTCAATAAAGATTTTTAAAATGTATTATTATGTATATTACGTCATAAAATCAGGTCTACTAATAGTTGGTACGTATTCGTGGATTTTAAACTTGTAGCTATTGTTAATTCGCATATAACAATAAAACCATTAAAACCTTTTGCCTTTTATTTCTATTATATCAGTTTGATATTCTTATAAACATGTTAATGTAATTTAACTCTGTTATGTATATATATATATATATATATATATATATGTAATTATTACTTTCCAGTCTTTTTAATGAGGTTTTTATAACTGTTAATGGACACGTGTCTATGAAACAATTTTGTGTGTATGTAATTGAACATGCAAATCAATCAGACATAATTTTTCGAATGTATAGGTGATGCTTGTTTAGAAAGAGAGAATCTGCATATATATATATATATATATATATATATATATATATATATATATATATATACAGGGTTCCCCATAATAGGCTACCCATTTTAATATTTGCATTAATTTTTTTTTAGTTAACAAAACAAACTATTTATTATACTAAATTACAGCTAACTATTTGGGATTTATGATAACTTATAAATATTTTGCTAATTTAATTCTAACTTTTAAAAATCACGTCTTCTAAATGACCTCCACCAACTTCAACACATTTTTCAATATTAGATAAAAAGTGGTTCATTACACGGCGTAGCAAACCTTCGTCTATTCCTTCAACTTCTTCACGAATTTTGACTTTGAGTTCCTCGATTGTACCTGGACGACTCCCAAACACTTTGGCTTTTAAATACCCCCACAGGAAAAAATCGGGTGCCGTTAAGTCGGGGGACCTCGAAGGCCAAGGCAAATCTCCGAATCGAGAAATGAGTCGGCCATTAAACATTTCTCGCAGAACACTCATTGAGTTTCTGGCGGTATGAGCTGTTGCCCCATCTTGTTGGAATAGTAAGGCATTGTTTAGTAATCCTCGTCTATTTAATTCTGGAATGAGGAATGTCTCTAGCATGTTTACGTAGGGCTCGGATGTTACTGTTACAGCGCGGTTACCTTCATCCTCAAAAAAATATGGACCAATAATACCAAAAGATCCTACTCCACACCACACAACAACTTTTGGATTATGGAGGTTCTGTGTAAAGATTTCACGAGGATTTTCATTTGACCAGTATCTAAAATTCTGTTTATTAACCATGCCGTTCAAATAAAAATTTGCTTCGTCGCTCATTAGGAGACTGTGAATTGCTCCTTGATGTAAATCCAAAAATTCTTGACAAAATGCTAACCTTGCTTCTTTATATTGATTGCTAAGGTGCTGTCCCATTTGGTATTTATAGGGATGAAATTTTAAATCCCTTTGAAGAATTCGATCTAAGCTTCCGTTTGATATTCCTAGGATAAGGGTTTGTCAATTAGCAGACCTTTTAGGACTTCTCGTAAACGCAATTCTAACTCGTTCAATATTTTCTGATGTACGAACTGTTCTTCGACGTCCAGGCTTCTTCAAATTTTGTACAGAACCATTTTCACGCCAATGACGAACCCATAACTTAACAGTTTTACGATTTAGCGCGTGACCCCTATTGTTGTTATTAAACTGACGCCGAAATGCACGCCTAACTTCTTCTATCGAATTGCTTCTTATGTAAGTTTCTACACAAAACACACGTTGTTGGACTGAGTAATCCATGAAAGTTCAAACGGATGTTGAAATAATGTCTCAAAGCACAAAAATTAAATAATTATTGATGAAAACTAACAAACTTCTCGTAGTAAAATGACATTACACGAAATTATTAATTTATAACTTATTTGTGACAGGCCTGTTTAATAATTAACTTAAATCCCAAAGACTACAGAAGATAATCCCACAGAGAACAACTTATTTAGTTATCTCGTAGGGAATTTATTAACAAAATAAAATGGGTAGTCGATTATGGGGAACCCAGTATAAAGCATCACTGCATTAGGGTAGAAATTATTTATTGTTTCACGTCACATTTAATTTATACTTTAATGTATTCAGTTTTGAACTGTAATCTGATTTTCGCAAACTGTCAGACATGATTTCAGTTGATTGATTGAGATTGATCTGATTGATTTGGTCGAGCATGATTTGTTTGAGATTGATTGATTAATTAATTAATTAATTGATTTGCTTGTGTGTGAGAAAGAGCCGAAAGAGAGAGAGAGAGATAGAGAGAGAGAGAGACGAGATAGAGCAAGAGAGAGGTGTGTGTGATCACATTTTTAAGGCAAACACTAAAATTGTAGCGAAAGATGACATGTTTTAAATTAAAGTAAACAAGCTCTATAATTAGGATCTCCTTATTCATGTTTGTTTCCAGATTATCGTTTTACTGCGTGACTCAGACCAAATTTTCTGTTTTATATGTATAAGCTGTTAGTACCAAGCTACTTTGAAACTAACTTTTCTTTTTATAGTCAGGTGAAAAACTTTTATCCATCATTTTTATTTAATAACATCCTTTATCGGTCTTCTTCTTCTTGAACCGTGATTCGTCGCTATCATCATCATGGTTTTGTTATTAATCCTTCTCCTCTACCTCATCGCTCTCCTTCCTCTTCTGTGAATCATCACCATCACCTTGGATGTGAGATACATTCAGCTCATCCACGTCATAGTTTCCATCATTATCTTGAACGGTTATGTTGTAATAGTTTATTAACAAGTAGGTAAAATCTCTAATGTCCGCTGATGTTGGCTCATGAACAGGAGAATACATTATAATAATGCTCACTCCTTTCTCCTAAGACGGCCTGGCCGTCTTAGGTGAAAATACCTCGGCCATAGAAGAGGAGTTTAGATTTATAAACATGTCCTAGGGAAGATATTAGAGTGTGGTTAGGTCAATACTTCAAACTTCCCCTGATGATAACCGATTCTATCCGAACATTGACGAGCGCGGCAGCGCATAAGACCCAAGGCTAGCAGCGTTCTTGTTTCTCATGTATTTCGCTCTTTAAAGTGTAACTGTCATCCAGTGAGCATTACTTACACTTGTTTTACACGTTAGCATTAGGATGCCCGTATTATAATACTATTTTCAGCCAAGGGGGCCGGGGCGCAGAAGTAACACAACTTCTTATATCTGTCTTACGAGGTAGCATTAGGGTCTTTTATTAGAACATTGTTCGCGCACGCATTTGCCTACCTTCTAAGGGCTAAACTGGCAAAGAGGCGGTAATTAGGGTAAAAATTCCATCAAGGGTTGAACAAGACCTCTGGAAAGAAACCATAAAAATAAGGGTGAAAAATACGAGCTCACACGTAGGCGTCCATAAAATAAGGGGTGAAAAAATACGCCCCTCAAGTAAGCGAGTAAAAACAAAAAGGCCTTAATTAGGGATGAAAATCCCATCAGGGGTTAAAAATGACCTCTGGAAAGAAACCATAGGGGTGGAAAATACGGTCTCCCACGTTGGCATATAAAAAAGTGAAAGGTGGGTTTTCCCCAGAAAACCCAAGATGGCGGCCATGGTGCCCCAGTACTACTTACGCTGTAGTTTAAACTTCAATTTAACCTAAGTATCGCTTTCCTGAAACTTAATCGAAGGTTTAACCCTTGTCAAGTTAAACCTTGGGAGGACATGGTTTAACTGTTGTGCTCACCGCATATAGCAGACATTTACCTGAATTCATAACAAACAAACAAAATACACCCACGTACCACACAAAATTTGTATTTTGTTTGTTACAGATCCTAGTGTTCCAGATTTTTCAAGTGAATGCATAACCTAAAGCAAAGTGTAAAAAATAGCAGTATTTGTTGATGCATGGAAATAATTATTGATTAGTTAATAATGATTATCTTATCTAAATCATGGAAGAAAAATAAGAGATTCTTGATGTTTCAGATGAAGTTAGTGATGAAGATTTTGATATAGTCTCCCTCGAACTAGACCACCAACAAAAATTCGTGATATATTTGATCATTTTGTGAAATGGGACGAAATTGGGTTTTTCTAAAATCGCTCAAGAATGCCTACTTTCTCGGAGCAACATCAGATCCCAAAATACGCTAATGTAGTACTTCAATCCGTCGCTAAGCAACGAACCTTCATAGGTCTAAAACGCCCGGCAAAATTTTTGCCGGCCTTGGCTGTCAAAACCGGTTTTTTATATACATTTTAGAAATTAAATAAATACACGCAAACAACCTATTAACATTAAGAACATTTATTGAACATTATTAATCATAGGCTGAACTCTACCTGAAAAGTCATTCTGTTTGCCACTTCCCCATCTAAATTTATCTGTTATGTTACCTGAATAGTTAGCGACGGTATTACTGTCTTCTCCTTCGGCAACAATACTAATAGTATTAGCATATTTATGTTTGTCACTTCCCCCACTAAATATTTTATTTGCTATGTCTTCTTTATTTGTAAAAGATTCCTTTATATTCCCTCGGCAACGGTTGAGGATTTCCATCCCCCATGCCTCTTTAAAGCAATTAAATCTGCCCCAGCATTAACCAAAATTGTCGGTGGGGACAGACTGAAACAATGTCCTCTGTATTCATGTGCATACCTTTCCCGTTTGAATATTTAAAGAAAAAGCGGCAATTTTCAAGATTTTCTGGACGCCATGCAACATATTTTCTATACAATGGCAATCGTTTTATTATCGGGTATTTTAATCAAAAGCTTAGATCCAAAATCATTTATCATTCAAATTTAATTGGCATAGTTCATCACGGCGACATACACCGGCAACAACAAACATTAAGGCAACCTAAAAAGTAAACACTACATAAATATCTAGGTAATTTTAAAATTCTTACATTCTAAACGTACCTTATTCATTAAGTATATACAATCTGGTCGATGTAACCGACTGCTAATGATGATAGCGTAGCTATTGAAACGCGTTCGGTGTTTTCAAATTTTGTGTGGTACGTGGGTGTATTTTGTTTGTTACAGATCTTGCCACAGTTCCAGTGTTTCAGATTCTTCATATAATCTGGTGCTTGAGTAATAAACGTTTCAATTTGTTCATCTGACAAAATTTTGACTTCTTTGGTTTATAGGTGTCACTTTGACGTTTTAGGAAAGCACGTGATTTCGAATATTTTGTAATACCAACATCCTCTTTTGTACTAAGTGCTCTTCTTTTGTACTAAGTGTAGCTCTCAACATGGAGTAATTTGATATTAACGTATATGCCTTCAACTTTGTAGATAAATTAGAAAAGTATGCAATCACGACATTTTCACATCTTTTTGCCATGAAACGTTTGTAAGTGTATTCATATTTTGCCTTGGATTTATTTGGTAATAAATTTAAGATGACATTTTCAGCAGCATTTACTAACTTTGGTGGTGCCCCGTGACCCTGGACATCATCATCACCGTTCATTTTAAATATTTTTTATAAGTAGATATTAAGTAGTGAATCTCTGACTTTTGTCACAACAATAAACAAACAGTGATTGTCAAGGAAACGATTTCATGGGCAATAATATCGTAATCAAAAATTGTTATGCATTTATAAAAATTCCTTAATTTAAGGTAATGTTGATTACAATTTCAGAAAAAATAGTATATGCACCTCGTAGTAAAAGCACATTCCCAGACTTCAATGCTTTAATTTACATTGTCGTCCGGGAATGTATTGCTTTCACTACTAGATTCACAATGTACTATTTTCGAAAGATTTCGAATGCACAAAAGAATTGCAAATATAGTTATTGAATTAATTCCAGAAACAATATCTTCAAGAACAGCCAAGAATCGAGCAATGTCTAATACTTTGAAGCTAGACAACTTTGCGCTTCTATGCTACAGGTAATTTGTGGAATGTTGTTACAGGCGAAAACGGAATTAACACGGAAGGTAACAAATAATTAATGATTTTCCGGTTAGCTCTGTGGGTTATGGGCCGTGAACGGCTTTCGGGAATTTGAACGTTTAGGCTTATCGTATAACCAAACGTCGCCAATCGGAATGTCATACAATAGGCATAAAGTCTTGTACAGGGCGCTAGACTCTTATTAAAACAAAATCGGCAATAATACACCTGAGCACACGTATCTAAATGAGCCAAACAGACAAATACTCACTTACCTGGACGCGACTAAACTACAGTTACACTTTTACAACGTAAAATTTGACATAACATAACTTCAATTTTATTATTTCTGATAAAATACACAAACAAGCTGAGATTTGACAGTTGTCAAACTCTTATTTTTCGCAATCTGACAACATCCGCGTCCTCTGGCAGTATTAATATTAGTAACGCAACTACTCTGACTCGTGAAAATTACTATAGTTATGGTCTGTATAATATACTCTGTTCCACCTTATTTTGCATTAGAACAGGCCATGGAAATCTAGGGAAAGTGTAGTAGCACGACTTTTGAAAATTGTAGGTTATATTTTTAAAATGAAACTAATGCAGCGTTGGTACACAGTTTTTCACGCTATTTTGTTTTCGTTGAATCTCGAGTGACCTATTTAAAAAAAGTAAATTTTAGTCTTCAGACCTTTAACGTCTATTTCCTGCATAAAACGAAAACTGCACATTTTATACATTGCTTATAAATGACAACATTGTGTCTTATCTAAACACAATGAGATGTTTTGTTGAGCAAATCTACGTAAAAGCTAATAAGACTGCCTTCTCCTTTTTCACTCTTCGAAAAAAAAAGAAACAGGGGAAAATATGCAGGAAATCTATAGCGCAATCCATAAGTAATCCAATGTGAAGGCTTGCTTTCGTGATAAAATTTACGCACTGAATTCTTCTCTTTCTTTTATTGGCTATTAAACATGACGTCGAGGTATGATTATATGCAAACTTAGTTCTTCGGTTGCATAACCAATAGGTAACCAGAATATCAATATGTATCCATTTAATTTAACGTATCCAGGAAATCCACAGCGCTTTTTTAAGTAATCGAATGTGAAGACTTGCTTTCGTAATGAAACTTGCTGCGTCGTTCTTTTCTTAACTGTTACTTACACATGAAAATAAAAAACAAGAAATATATCCATTTAAGTCGTAGCTAAATAGAATGGACCACAAGATCGCTGCTTTCGTATCCATGTACAAGACTTAATGAAAACGTAATACTGAAATGTGTTTCTACTAAAATTTTGATGGCAAACAGTGGGGTCTTATTCCAACTGCATTATATTACCAGAAGAATATACATCCATATCACTATCTGAATCTGAACCGGATTCTCCTAGTGCCATAGTAACAGGTAGGATAATCTCTATCAAAAATGTCTATACATTTCTCCCAATCATTTAAATCTTTATCCGTGTGAGAACAAAATTTTGCCACATTGTAGGACATTTGGATAAAACCTCAATCCAATATAGTAGTATAGCTACCTCACTTCTGGACCACTTTATTGTGTTTACATGTCTCAAGGCCATGCGGTGATTTCGCAATGTTGCCAAGACCACGTCCTTTTTCTACGTAAAAGAGGAGGTGAAGGGTCAAAATTTATTGAGTTTTCTAGGTCAAATACAGAGAGGGAGGTCAATGTTTATTGACTTTTCTAGCTCAAAAGTAAAGGTAGGGGCTACACCACTTTTTCTAGGTTAAAGGAGAGGCTACGAACACGCACCTTTTTCTAGGTCAAAAGTAGAAGGGAGTGGTCAAAGTTTATTGACCTTTTCTAGGTCAAAAGGAGACAGGATAGGCATTAACCCAAAGTAGGTGCACACATACATATGTTCCTGGAAATCGAAAATAGAACCACTTCCAGGAAATTCCAAAATAGGTGTCAAACATGCCAAATTATATCATCACGTTTGAACAGATTTCGATTTTGATGGAGGTGGAACAACATTATTCAGAGCTTTGAAATAAATGAGTTACACACGTGTCAATGGACAAAAATTTTATGTGAAATGAAACACGTCGTTGCAACCAAAATTAAGTTTGTGAGAAAATGTTTGCGGTTGCAAAGTTCAAGCCAAGATTTCTGTATCTAGACGAAACATGGCTTTATCAAAATGCTTCTAATATCTATCGTTGCTGACATAAAAAGTAATGTATCCAAAATTAAAAGTGAAGGCAAAAGGTACGCCATTTTACACGCGGGTGTAATTTAGGGTTTCCTGAAAACTGCAACAATTTACTCGATTCAGAGAATTAGGAGCAGGGTTATCATAACACTTTAAATAGGGACATGATTCAAAATTGGGTGATTGAACATCTGATTCATGTGCTGTCCAAACTACCCAGAAATTGTGTGGTGGTTACGGATGGCGGACCATATCGGCTGTGGCAATAAAATGTAGAAAAAAGCAACTGTGGAACAAAATTCAACCTTTTAGTTCGGAGGGAAAAATTATGTAGTTGATAACATTTTGATTAATCATGGGTAAGAACTTTTACGATTCCTTCCTTACCACTATCAATACAGCCCTATTGAAATGGTATGGGATTTTTGGAAAAATTATTGCAATACGCAAATAAGTTCTGACCCTCTATCGAAATATATGGTTTAGAAACTTATTCTAGGTCAAAAGGGAACGGAGAGGTCAACGTTTATTAATTGTTTTCTATATCAAATGAAAGGGGATTAGGTTAACGTTTATTGACCTTTTTCTTTTCTCAGTCAAAAATAGAGGGATAGGTAAAATTTCATTAGCCCCAAAGATCAGACGTGCTTACTCTTTTACATCTAACAATAGAATAAGTTCCTGGAAATTCCAAAGTAGGTCACACGTACTGATCTTTATAATTAGAACCAGTTCCGAGAAATTCTAAAACACGTGTCTATTCTTGGAAGTCTAAGTGTAGGATCAAGGTTTAATGGCCTCGAAAAGCTGGTGGGCCCCAAGAAACGAGAGGAAGGCCTTAAACTTGAATCAAGGATAATTCTAATATAACTAGTTTTGCGCATGCTCGATATTGCTCGACTGAAACTGAATCCCAGTACTCTCTCTTTCTTACCTATATGAGTTAACCTTGAGCTCTCGTATGACTATACCCTAGAGATAAACCTAACCCCACAAATGTTTAATAGTAATAATAATGTGGTCCACCTCAATGCCTCAATCCATAAAATTCTTTCACGATCTTCATAATCTTACCAGCAGTCCGCATTCTAGGGAGGTCAGCTAGGCAACAGAAGGATGAATAACATACTCAATATACAATGGCGGTGTGAAGAGTGAAGCACTCACGTTCCATAAAATGGCACCCATTATCAACAGGAAGCCCCACAACTAGCCTGGTCCCAGTTTTTAACAATGGTGGCCTTGCGCACATGTTGAACAAGGTGTCCGGTTTGACGGTTAAGTCCTAGGGCGGCCTGACAGCCATCCTTTACCAGGGGGCCTTGCAACAGCTTACACAAAAAAAACAGTTTGGAGGAAAAGTCTTGAAAGGATCCTGGAAGCCATTTTTAACCTGAGTTTTGCAAATAACATGGACAATTGGCACTGAGTTCTTTGTTGTCTTATCTAAAACAGTGATCATTTGTTTGCATATTATTCTCCCACATACAGGATCCAGTGTCTTGTCGACAAAGGTTTCCATGACCCAAAAATTTTGCCACGCCCTTAAAAATGTTCCCACGTATCAAGAGAGATGTATGGCTTGTATAATGTATGGCATTTCCCAATAAATATTAATAATACTTTGGTCATCGAACATCATCTTGCTTTATACAATTAGGTAAACGTTACGAACGGAAGTCAATACATCAATCAATAAACTTTATCTATTACATAATACTACAACCCTGGAAACTAAACACTTTCTCCACCAGGATCTGACTAGTCCTTCACCAGGGTGAGATACTTGATTCCTAATAACTGAATATTGTTCTCTAAGAAGAGGTGGCTGGTTCTCAGCAACTAGTGTATCTTTCCCAAAACAGGTCGAAAACAGGTGCCCGTTTTCCAGAAACAGGTCAAAACAGGCATCCGTTTTCCAAAACCACTCAAGTGATAACAATTTCCTAAGAACAAATAGAACAAGCAGTCTTAAATGACCTACAAAAATCCACTTAACTGATTAATGTTGCTTTTTAGAGAGACCTTAAGGAATATCTATTTAATGTCTAAGAATATGAGCTGGAAAGGAATTCCTCGATGGACTCGAGAAAGGCTATCATAACCTTCTGGTTTCTCCATGATTGTATTAATGAAATTGGTCTGTGGACCATTTAACAGTTATTTGCGTTCCAAGTTCTCCATATTTATTAGTACCTAGCATGGTGAGACTTCTGTTTCTACTACAAAAACAATGCAATTAATCAAAGACTGCCGGATGAAAAAAGCTTTGAAGGTACAAAGTTCCAGTTGGTATACCCTACAAAATAGAACTTAGAAATGTAAATTTAAACACCTTAATGGAAGAATTTCCCGATCTGTTAGTAAGGGTAGAGATGGACTACAATTCTTAATGACAAGGAGAAGTATTGCATAGATAGCAACGTGATTGTGGATAATGATACAGAAGTAGGAATTAGCAAAAATACATTGCATGCAATTAACATGTGTAGGTGTAAGTAGAGAACTTAGGGACCATATTGGGGACTTTCTTGCATGTCCAAACGAACGTCACAACGTTTAAATCTCCCTTGCTTAAACAGCATCCAGACTGGAGGCCGCCATTTACAACGAAAGGTTAGAAGCACGTCCCTTGGAAGATTGAAAGCAGTTATTAGAATAAAACAGTAGGTGGATGTCTTAATCGATTATTTTATGTATTGAGGTATGCAGGTGGAACTGAATTTAGCACATATTGATATAAATGTTTTGTGACACAAAGTCTATATATTAATTTTGATGCTGTCGGAATGGACTATGTGTAGGTAGCAGCAGATTTTTCGATGCCTTTTCCAGCTTGAGCTTTACAATGATAAAAGGTATATAAGGCTAGTTTTGATCAATTTCTTGGTGTGTTGTTTAGTAATCAATGCACTGATTGTGTGAACGCACTAAGATTAAATAAAGATGGAGGAATTGCGTATGACGTGATGTGGATACAGATCCCCTAAGCTGCTGTTAGAGGTTACCAAGGCACTTATTTCTTGTACAACCACCAATTACCACAATACAAACTCTATGCAAGTTCCTCTATTAATGTAAGTAGAAAAAACGATACAGGAAATACGTTTTGCACGAACGAGTTGGTATTTTATTTTCCCAACGTTGTAATGTGCCCTTGTATGTTGTTGGTTATTTATATGTAAATGTTGAGTTAAATAAAATTCTAATGACAAAACGCAGATGTACTGAAAACCTAAACATTTACCAATAAATAATAAGAAAATTTACAATCAGTAACGTGTTGTCATGTGCACACATGACATTCAAACAAGTTGACTGTGATCCTTGACTCTGTATAAGAATTATAATACATCGTAAATAGAGAAGTACATACAGTTTAAGTTTGGATCGATTGTGTCTTGCCTCCTCCACGATAGCTCAGTTGGAAGAGCGTCACTCTAACAAAGTGTCGGTTGTGGGTTCAAGTCATTGTTCCAGCTGAGGAACTGTGTATTGATGAAACAATTGTACCATTTAGAGTACTACTGGCGTTCCGTCAATACATCAAAAACAAGCGCCATAGGTACGGAGTAAAACTATACAAATTGTGTTTGAAGGGCGGATATACATACGATTTCAAGATCTACTGTGGAAAGGACACTCATCCATTGGGAGCCTCTCTCAATGTAGTTCTACAACTGACTGACCAGCTATTGAACAAAGGTCGTACAACTTATACGGACAACTTTTACACCAGCGTTACATTGGTACATAAACTGTTGAAACATAAAACTCATCTAGTTGAGACAGTAAGACCAAAAAGAAAATTCAATAGCAAGGAGGTCGAAACCGCTAAACTGCGAAAAGGCGAAGTCATAGCAAGAGAAAGTGATACATGTATGCTAATGCTGAAGTGGAAAGATAGGTGTGATGTTCTAGCACTAAGCACAAAACACACTGCCAATATGATAGAAACTATAAATAAACGAGGAGAAAGTATTACAAAACCAGAGCTAATACTTGATTACAACAAATCTAAAGCATTTATAGATCTGTCAGATCAGCTAAAATCTTATAATCATGTTCTTCGACGAGGAATAAGTGGTATAGAAAGATAGCCTTCGAACTTATTTTGGGAACAGGTGTTGTAAATTCTTACATTCTCTATAAGGAGATAACCAAAAGTAAAATTTCAATTACGGAATTCAAAGAAAAAATTGTAGAAAGCATATTTATACCCAAGACAGTTTTACAAGCACCAGTAAACGAAAAGCATGAATTAGAAGACTCGGAAAAGAAACCGTTGTGTAGTGTGTTACAACAACATATCCCAAGAATTTGATAGAAAACGGCAACAAACCCGACCGCCATGGAAATGCACAGCCTGTAGCAAGCACTACTGTGTGTCTTGTTTTTCGAAGATCATGTTGCACAAAAGTTTGAACTGTTTGTCATGTATGTTATCTATCTCGTATGTGTAACTATATTCTTGTTTCTTGTTCTGTATTTACTGGTTTTGTATCAGTACTACTGCCACATACAGCACTTTTCTGAATACAATTATTTTCAAACTACTCGAAATCTTTTTTGTATACAAATAATTCCTCAAACTAAGCATTAGAAACCAGAGATATCCTATGTTTTACTGTCAAAAGACTTCCAAATGAATAAAATAAATAAATAGAAGCACACAGTTTGAAAGGGCCTATGAGACAAACGGAGAAGTGAAATCCCCGGGAAGAAAGCGTATCAGGAGCACCAGGCCACCACTTTAAATTTACATAAAGCTACGTGCAGTGTTCGGCATGGAAGGACTACCATGCAACGCGAATGCACATTTAAGAGTGCGGCACAAGCCCTATGCCGCACTACATCAACCGAAATCAGGCGCGGCACAAGTGAATGCCGCGCGGCGGTCAACGTGTTAAACATTACTTCCTACAATGTTGAAGTATAAATTTATTTAAAATTAATGCTAAATGATTTATTTACAACCTCAATTAACCCTGTTATATCTATAAAGGAACGTAATTTATCACTTTGTAATATCAATTTAATACATCCGAAACATTATTAACAACACAATTAACATTTACCTTTGCCTGAATCAACTATATTTTGTCTAATTACGCTTATTATACCACTCGGCACCTTTATTCATTTTCTCGCACGAGAAACGAAACATATTTTAGAGAGTTACGCTAGACGGCCAGAATCGCCAACACTGGCGGGGATTAAAACGCAGGGATAAAACTAAAGCCAACTGATTCCGGCAGATTCGATATATAAATTAGTGTGTATATAGGTTTAGTTATTAATTTAAACACTTCGTTAATACAACAAGAGTTTAAATTTTAAGTAATAAAACTAATGATTTGTAATTTTTCTTTATTTAAGTAAGACACAAACACATACCACAAGCAGTAATCTTTAAAACCCCTCTGAATCCATATAAACATTTATTTAGTTATTTAATAGGAATATTTTTGTACAGTTGCAAAACAAGTAGAGGAACAGTATCAAAGTGGCGCCCAACGTAGGGCCTAAAACACTGTCAGAGATGGATTACAATTAATTGATTTCTGTTACAGGAATCTAGTTAAAATTATAAATACAGAAACTGACAGAAATACTGTCCAAATTACGTTTCAGGATATGAAATAATAAAATAACTCACATTTATACTCCAAAGCATTGCACATAATTAAATAATTCACAATTATTTCACAGAGTACACCTGTGTACGTGCGTTGGGTGCACTTAAAAAAATTAATCTGAATATGGTTTAACAGTAAATAACTTGAAAGTGAAATTTGATTATTAATAAAATTGTTAAAATAAGCCCACCAGTATGACTTAGCTTTCTTTGTGTTCATAGGCGAGAACTCCATGACAAGACCACCGCCCGACCGGTTTCGTCATTGTTGTGCCTCATCAGGAGGTGAAGTGGTTTTACAGGAAATTTAATCCAACATTTTGTCGCAGAAATCTTGTGAAAAATTAATTGCTTCAGCTTTTTAATCATCTCTTTCTGTAATACAGCAAAAGTTAAATTAATTCATTTTCCAGATATTAATTCCCTTTTAACAGATTTTTTACATTCTGTATTGCTCAAGGTTCTCTAATATAAAGGGTACCATAGGTCACCGCCTGGATTATACTACGATTGGTAGAAATGAAACAGAATTGATCTCCTAAACCCTAAGCTCCTGCATGTTCTGGAAACCTAAAAACAGAATCAAAGTGTAATGACCGATCGTTGGTCTATTAGAAATCTAGAAATAGAACCAGTTCTTGGAAACGTTTGGAGGATCTTAGCCCAAAGTGTATTGACTTGTACTGGATTTACACATGTCAACGTTATTTCCGCAGTTTTTATAATTATATAGTTCATTGAGGTAGAGGATGCTCTGCACCAGAATCAGCACAGCTATACTATTTGCTTGGTTTGCTGGGTCCATTCCTTTTTTAAAAAATTAATTGCATTAACGTCATGTTTAATTGTTTCACCCATTTTGCCATTCTTTGGAAACGGACCAAAATTGAACGTATAGATAAACGAAGTTTCAGTTGTGCAATCAACAGTATTTCACAAACATTTATGTGACGTTACCAAAATGTTTAAAGTGACATGTGCTCAAATTAATCACTCCTGAATGATAATTGTAAGCTTTGTTGCTTCTTTTAATTTTCTTTGCACCTTTTTATTAAAATTTCGAGAAGAAAAATTAAAGTAGAGAAAATTAAACCGAAACCACATATTACAAAAATTCCCAACAATTGATCTAAGTTAATAGCAACAGGATAGTTATCCTTTTGAAACTTGAATAAAGCATATTGGTTGAGATAATTAGCTTCATTAACAACTTTCAGCCTTAATCCACTTTCTGTCAAAACATCCATGAGGTAGTTTAAGGTTGGTAGTACAAAATGACCTGCAATTGATAAAAACACGTATGATATCTTTGGTATCACACTGTTGTCAATTATTGTGTTTGTCATAATTTTTCGCCTGCGTATTTGCATATCGATTACTTCCATTTCTGATATAATAAATGACATGTTATTATATGGATAATTTACATCGAAGGGTATTTGATTCATTATCATATTTTTCTTAATGTTTGAATAAAGAGGAAATTTGGAATCTTCTTCATATATAAAGTGCATTTTTATTTTAGCTTCAGCGGGATAGATTGGTAAAGATGTTTCAGCCAATTCCTGTAAAGTTTCAATTCTTTTTTCGTACACTGAAGTTGATAATAGTTTATATAGACTTGATAAATATGCCGTTTGAATATGAATGCTGTATATAATATAGGATATTATTAAAAACTTTAATGGTAATAATTTTGAGAACGTCGAGGTATTTCCCCACAAAGTGATCGAAAACGCGTGCAGCAAACATTCACAAAAATTACTGTTTGTTTTATCTACAAACCACCAAAGTAAAGATACTGTAAGTAAAAACAAAATTATCAAAAGCCAAATTTCGATTTTAAATATAATCCAATAAACTTTCAGTAGTGACATTTTTTGTGCTGGTGGAACAAACCAAACAGCATTTTCGCTGAATACGTCTTTGGTTTGCTCTATTACATTATTTTCAAGTATAAGTCGCGCACTGAAGAACACTAGGGTTGTTTGATTACTAAACTCCATTTCAAAGTGTTGATATATAATGGTTTTGATGAGGTGCAGAATAAGCGTCAATGTATCCGTTAAGTACTTGCCCTTTGGTGGCATATCAAACACTTTAAATTTACATTTTCCGTATCTCCGTATAAAAGGTTTGGTTATATTTGTAAAATCAGGATTTACACAAGAATGTTTGTAAGTAACAGTAGGATCGCTTTCACAATGACTGCCTTCATCAAAGGGCCTAAAAGAGAATACCGTTGGTGCCAGATCAGCAGTTTCGTCAAATATCAGCACTATCGAACGAATGTAATAATATTGTTTTAAAGCAGTAAACGCTACTAATACATCTGTATTCGGCACAATAACAAGCCATTTTCCTGTTGGGGAAAGCTGCCGATGCCAAATAGAGCTGTTACGTAAGTACAATAATACACTTTCTAAAGTTGTTTCACCATTAACTTGTATGATAAAGTTTTTTCCGAAATGTAAATCATTATTTTGACTTTCACTGTCATTATGTATTATAACGTTACTTCTTTTCATTGTGTTATTTCTATGTAATATGATTTTCGGATTCGGCATCTGAAAAAGAGCTGGATCAACAAAGTCATTTTCGATATAAAAGTAAATTGTAACGTTATTTCCAAAAAAACTTTTAACCACATTTTCAAGGCAAACACTAAAATTGTTGTTTTTTAAATTAATCGCGAAAGATGACACATGTTTTAAATTAAAGGAAACAAGTGCTATAATTAGGATCTCCTTATTCATGTTTGTTTCCAGATTATCGTTTTACTGCGTGACTTAGACCAAAATGTCCGCTTTATTTGTATAAACTTTTAGTCAAAGCTACTTTGAAACTAACTTTCTTTTTATAGTCTGATGGACAAGTTTTATCCATTTCTATAACTTTCTAATATTTCAATTAAAACTGTAGTGTAACTTTATGATATTAGTATTAATGCCATTTTATATACTGAGTTCCTAGTGGAAAAGTTTGGAAGTTTGAAATCACTTTGGTCCTTGTCAATACAATCTTGTTTTTCTATATTTTACGTTGTAATGAAACATAAACAGATTAAGTTTTGCGCCATTTTATTACAAACACCCTGTAGCTAGTAATTAGCAAAAAGAGTAATTACTTTATATTATAAAAGTAATCTCTGTACGCAAAAAGGAGAATTTGAAATACAGAAAAATAGTTGAGAGCACTTCTATAAACTATAACGGAAATAATCTTACTACTGTAAACTGGGGTTATTTTGCTCCACTAAAAAGGACCGCTTTCCCCAAAACTAGTTAAACTTAAGCTATAGTTTAAACTTCAGTTTAACCTTAATATCTCTTTCCTGAAACTTAAACGAAGATTTAACCCTTGTTCAAATTAAACCTTGGAAATACATGTTTTAACTGTTGTGCTCACCAGTTAAACTGCATTTAGCGGACGTTTACTTGAAGACATAAGTAAACATAACCTAAAACAAAGTGTACAAAATAGCTGTGTTTGTTGATGCACGGAAATAATTGATTAGTTCATAATTATTATCTTATTATGGAAGAAAAATAAGAAACTCTTGATGTTTCAGATGAAGTTAGTGATGAAGATTTTGATATAGTCTCTCTCGAACTAGAGGACCAACAAAAATTCGTGATAGAATTAGTCATTTTGTGAAATGGGACGAAATTGAGTTTTTCTGAAATCGCTCAAGAATGCCTACTTTCTCGGAGCAACTTCAGGGCTGAACGGTGCCCGCGTGCGGGACATTATTTTGGCGCCCTTTATTAATGTACGAAATCCAGTTATAAAAAAAAATATGTTTTTTTATTTTATAATAAAACAACAGATTTTTTTTTTAATTTAATTTTTATTGGAAATAATAATTAATAAATTATTAATTAATAACAAAAAAAAACATCTTTAATCCGTCTCTTAAAACTACGATTTTTATTAGGTTAAATAGGTGTTTTTTTTTGACTTAACGGCAGCAAATTCTTTTATTACTTCATCAAAATCGATTTTATAAACAATCTCCTGCTCTATAGCTAATATTGCTAGCCCAGAAAGTCTTTCTTGATGCATAGTTGATCGAAGAAAATTTTTTATTATTTTTAATTTTGAAAATGACCTCTCTCCAGAAGCCACAGATACTGGTAAAGTTAAGAGTATTCTTAAGGAAATCGTAACATTTGGCAGAAATAAGGTTAAATTGTGTTCAAATATACGGGGTGCCCACGAGATCACTTTCCGGTTGCCATTTTTTTATTTATCTATCGATTTAAATGAAACTTGGCAGGGTTGTCACTCTAACCAAACGTCATTTTTAGGAATTTTTGACAAGCATTTCCGACTTCCGGTTTCACCGGAAATGACCTTAACTTTTGATTTTTAGATGGCACCCCCTGTATATTTTTTGTTTTTCGGATTCTCATCCAGAGTGCCATGACCATCTTAAAATCATTCTACATACTTAACTCACTTCCAGAAAAATGCAAACTCACTTTTATCTTTGTTAAATTTTTTACTGGAACGTTCTAAACTTTATTTTTGCCGTAGCTCAAAAAAATTAAATGGGAGCATACCACTTTCATAAAACTACTAAATGCAGTATTTTAAAACGAATTTAATGACGTATAACACGTTTTGTCATTTTTTACCCATTTTCGATTTAAAACATTTTTATTTTTATATTTACGTCTTACTCATTAATAAAATACACTTCCTATGTCATAGCATATCAGAGTTGCCATGAAAACAATAGGTGGCTAGGTTGCCATGGAAACACTATGGTAAATTTAAAAGTTTGACAGGTAATAATAAAGGTTGTTATTTATTAACATAAATCTAATATTTTACTTAAAAATTAAATTAAAGTTTGTACTTAATTTAATTATAAAATTAACAAAAATGTTTACCAAGAGTGATCAGGTTGATATACTTATTATGTATGGACAATGTGCCAAAAATGCAGCGGAAACCGAACGAGTTTATCGGCAAGAATATCCTGAGCGTCTTAATCATCCTACAAGACAATACATTATCTACCTTATAAGAAAAATGCGCCAAGAACCAGATAATTTGCAACAACATTTTATTATTAATGAACAAACGGAAGAAAATGTAATAGCATATGTCATTCAAAACCCCACAGCATCCACAAGGGAAATTGCCTTTGAATTAGACATTGGCGCAGAATCAGCGAGAAAGATCTTGAAGAAACATGAATACAAATCATTTAAGTACCAACTTCATCAACATTTGTACGAGGGAAATTTTGTTAGAAGACTGGAATATTGCAACTGGTTCTTGGAACATAACGATGCCGATAATAGCCTAGCCAATTCTATTTTGTATTCTGACGAGTCGAGATTTACCAATAATGGAATGTTCAACCGGTAAAATACAAGATATTGGTCAACAATAAATAAACACCGAATGGTGGAAGGTAATTTTCAAGAGATATTTGGAGTAAATGTATGGGCTGGAATAATTGGTACCCGTATTGTGGGACCGATTCTTTTCCAAGAGCATTTAAATGCAGAACGATATTTGTGTTTTTTACAACATGAAATTGAAAACTTTTTGGAGGAATTACCGTTGGAAATAAATAATCAACACCTTTATTATCAACAAGATGGTGCGCCGGCTCACAACGCTATTCTTGTGAGAAATTACTTAGAAGAACGATTTGGAGAACATGTTATCTCTACCCGTGGACCGTTCGCCTGACCTTACACCTCTTGACTTTTTTTTGTGGGGCCATATTAAGGAGATTGTTTACCGAACACCGCCAACAACACTTAACATCTTAGAAAACCGTATACGAGCGGCATTTGCTAGCATTACCCCCGACATGCTTAGGAATGTCGTAGAAAACAACGTTTTTCGTGTTAGGAAATGTCAAGAGGTGGAAGGGCAGCACTTTGAAAATTTAATTGGTGGTTAAAAGGTCCAAACTTTATAATCTAATACCTATTGTTAATGTTATACGTATTATTGTTAATGTTATTAATTGTTTTTAAGTATTTTTAATACTGTTTAAAATTATTACACTCTGTTTTAAAATAAATTTTGTTCAATCGTTGACTGAAAAAATTGGGAAAATACGCAAAGCAATGCATTAAAATTGTGCTGCTTTAAAAACAACTCTCAGACGCGCCCATAATGTGTCTGTCCTTTTCTTTCACGTATTAAATTTGTTAGCAAGCCATTGTAGCACCTCGAAAAACCGGTCTCGTGCACTTTTATCGACACGTTTTTGCCCATAAGGTTGCCTATCTTCTCAACTGTTTCAATCAACGATTCAATATTATACTCATATTACTAAATCTTGTTTTTATTTATTGAATGACCGTACTGCAACATTTGTATTTTGTTATTACATTCCTACTTATTAATAAAATACACCATGGAAATACTATGTCAAATTTAAAAGTTTGACAGATAATAATAAGGCTGTTGTGACATACGAGGTGTATTTAATTAGTAAGTAAGTATGAAATAAAAATAACAAAATAAAAATGTTTTAAATCGAAAATGGGTAAAAATGACAAAACGTGTTATACGTCATTAAATTCGTTTTAAAATACTGCATTTAGTAGTTTTATGAAAGTGGTATGCTTCCATTTAATTTTTTTGAACTACGGCAAAAATAAAGTTTAGAATGTTCTAGTAAAAAAGTTAACAAAGATAAAAGTGAGTTTGCATTTTTCTGGAAGTGAGTTAAGTATGTAGAATGATTTTAAGATGGTCATGGCGCTCTGGATGAGAAAATAAAATTCAATTTTAAAATTACATTTGGAAAAACAAAAAATATACAAGGGGTGTCATTTAAAAATCAAAAGTTAAGGTCATTTTCGGTGAAACCGGAAGTCGGAAATGCTTGTCAAAAATTCCTAAAAATGACGTTTGGTTAGAGTAACAACCCTGCCAAGTTTCATTTAAATCGATAGATAAATAAAAAAATGGCAGCCGGAAAGTGATCTCGTGGGCATCCGGTATATTGCAATATATCCAGAGTATTTGAAGAATGAGGAATTGAAAATAACTTTAAAGCTTTAATCTCATTAAACAAAACATCTGCCTCAATATCAGCCTCCATCTTTATCGCATCAGTAAGCTTCTATAGTAGAGCTTGGCAGTTCTTTAGGAGATCATCGTCACATAATGTAAAAATATTACTAAAAAAACCAAAAAGATTGTCATAATTAGAGATCATATCAAATCTACTATTTAAAGAACTTAGTGCTTGATCAATTATTCTTAAAAAAAAATTAACTTTAAACGCGGTTTTGGCATTTTGAGGTGCTTCATCTCTATGTTCATAATCAAAAAACTTTGGTTTATATTTTCGTCTAGTAGTGTTGATTGCGGGAAAATCTTGTTCTATGTCAAGATCGGCGGCTAATTTTGCCGCTTGAGCAATTATTTCCTCAAAGAAATTATCATTTCTATAATTTTTGAAATGATCGACTAAATTCTTTAAATAGTTGTGACATACTTTAATGTCAATTGTTACACTTTGCATCATTTTGCTGAAATAAAACATCATACCAAATAATTACACTGCAATTAAATTTAAATGATTGGATATTTAATAGTAAAGAACTTGCTGTATAAGTCTATGTTAAAAGTATCGTTATCCACCATTTCTAGAAGACTCTCACAAATTTTAATTAAATGAAATTTTAATGGCTTTATAGCATCTACCCTACTTGACCATCTAGTATCTAGTTTTAGATTTAATTCAGGAACATTTTTTTTAATAACATCCCATCTTTTTCTGGAGGAAGAGTTCTTGTACTGTATTAAAAAAGTTTACTGCTTCATTTGATACTTTAGCAGCATCATTTACTGCCTAATTCAAGTTATGTGCAGCGCATGGCACAAAAAAAGCTCGAGGATTAGCGTCCAGTATACGTATTTGTAAGCCAATATGCTTTCCACGCATATTGGCACCGTTATCATACCCTTGACCTCTCATGTCTTTAATATCTAAATTTAAATTTCGTAAAAGTTCAACTACAAAATTAAATAGTCCTCCTGTAGAATCGAATGTTGGGCTAAAAGCTAAAAAACTCTCTTGTATTTGAACTTTTTACAATCATGATTTAACACCACATAACGCAAAACAAGGCTTATCTGTTCTGTGTGACTTATATCTGACGCACAGTCCATAATTATTGAATAATATTTGGAACTGCGTACGATATTTAAAATATTATTTTTACTTTAGAAGACATTAATTCTACAATATCGTTTTGAATTTAATAGCCTAAATAATGAGTTTTTTTAAAGAATTTTCCTGGGAGGTTTGCACTCTACTAAGATGTTCTCTCATCACAGGGTCAAATGAGGAAATCATCTTGACAGCCTTAAGAAAATTTCCGTTATCATGTTGAAAAAATATTTTAGAAGAACCCTGCAATGCTAGACATTGTCGGGACAAAAATTTTACGACTGCAACAATTCTTTCCAGAACATCACGCCAATATTTTTTTTCGGTTTCTAAAACCCGTAAATGATGATCGTTTACAGTAGTAGATAATTTTAACATTTTTTTCAAACTCATCCATGAATTCATATGAACATTATGTACAATTGATGTTTCATGTCTTTTTATAGCCAACCATAAGTGTTGCCAATCAGGAAAACCATTTGAATCAGAAAAAGTATTGATAGTTTTACCGAAAACGTTACAACAAAAGCAAAATATAGAGTTTTTTAAAACTGAATAAATAAGCCAAATTCTCTCTGTTGTTTCACCATTCTCTAGTTTTCTGACAAAGTACGTACTTGAAAATTTTCTTTTGTCTTGATTTGTAGGAAATTGGTAATTGCGTCCTATCAAAAGAGGTCCTCGCTCAACCAACCTTCGGACTTCCTCGTTGTTAATTGTTCAAGGCCACAGACCAGGATCCTCTGATAGAAGAATAGTACTTGTCATCTCAGGGCCCATTTCAGTCAAGGCTTCGGTTTCAGCTTCACTTGTAGCCTCTATTGTTGAGCCGGTGGGTTCGACCGATTCTACGTTTTCACTGAGAGTTGATGTACTCGTAGATGGTTCAAGTGCAGGAACAGGTGAAGCAGCGACCGCTCCAGAACATTGACTCTCTAATGCTTCTGTTTCTGCATTAGAAACTGGAGTTTTCGCCAAGAAATCTTTCATTTTGCCAGCCATCTTCTCACTTTCTTGGGCTCTAACTTTTTTTTGCTCCCGAAATTTTGCGCCAGAAATTCGTTTTCTCTTCTGTGGTTCCTAGAATTAAGCAAATGAAGCTAGTATAAGCTAATATGCTAGATTAATATAAAATGTATTAAGATGTACTAGCTTCAGAAAACATTTAAAAAAGAAACGTGGTGAGATCGTTGGATGATAGACGAATAACATATTTTGACAGTTTTGGCACTACCGGCTATACCGGAAAGAGATGTCAACTTCGGTAATTTGAATGAAACACCCTGTATATTATTACCTATTAAGGTAACACGTAAAAGTCTAATTACCTAGATTTTTGTATATTTAATATCCTTTACCTATTTTAAATGGTTTTTAAGAAATTTTAATTTTTATTTCAGAAATTACATTTGCATTTTTTTCCTATAAACAAGACATTTATTATTTAATTTGAATTTTTATAGGCAATGACTTGGCATAATAAATTTTGTATAATATTTGATTTAAATTTTAATAGTTAAAAGCTATATTATTTGAAATAATGAAAATTAAAACATCCCAAAAACCATTAAATCTTAAGAGATTTTCATCAAGTTTTGCGTAGAATCTAACTATGTAACTATTGTATAATAATATAAAGGGTAACTATTTAAATTGACAAAATTTTTAAAATGAACTTTGATATGCCTTAAAAAACTAATTTTGGATTTTGTTACTTTATTAGAATATGTCCAATTATTTATATTATTTTTTGTGTGATATAATATAATACTTACCATTTCACCCTTAATTTAATTTCCACACCAAACACAATAACAAAAAATATATAACACTTGATCGAATCGAATATTTTCTTGCTACCACTTTAAAACACGTCTAATTTATAATTTATCTTCCGTTTTCTTGTGTGAATATCAAGAACTGATTAGCTAACGCCTTTCGTTGTTTTAATTTATACCCCGTGAACCTTTCGGGTCCGAACTGGAAAAATGCAAGTCTGGACAAGTTTTCACGTTTATAGACAAGCTTGGCGATTTACGAATAGTGCATAATATTCGGATTTGGTTTAAAAAAATGCTATTCTTTATTTACAAAAAAAATGTTAAATATTAACAAAAATTTAAACTAAGGGTTTAATTGTTAATAAACGATTTTATTTAATATCGCTCGACCTGTATAGTTGTTTATTGTTTGTTTTTAATCTTGCAATAGTTTTTTGAACTACTTCTACTCAACCGATTCTTACAAAACTCTCCGTACATATTTTAGGTTTCCGTGAAAATATTATATTATCATATTTTATGTTTAACCCCACAATATCAACCCCTGAGCGAAGGTGAGAGCTGCCCTTAAACCGAAAGGCGACAAACAGCAAACTAGTTAAATATTTGAATTTTTTAATTCTCTCTCTATTTTTATTCACTCTGCGCATTATTATTTTTTTTATATTTTTTTTCTAGATTTTTAAAATTGTTTTTTGCCAAACCTTCAGTTTGGCGCCCCTTTGGGGTGGCGCGCGTGCGTTGCACGCCCGGTTACGGGACCCCAAATTACGCTAATATAGTATTCTAGTCCGTTGCTGCTAAGCAAAGAACTCCTGTACCGAAAACGGCTCGGGAAAATTTTTGCAGGCTTAGACCGTCAAAATCGGTCCTTACCGGTTTTTTATGTACATTTTAGACAGTAAATAAATACTCGCAAACAACCAAATCACAGTAAGAACATTTATTAAACGTTATTAATCATAGGCTGAAAAGTCATTCTGTGTGTCACTTTCCCCTCTAATTTATCTGCTTTGTTACCTGAATAGTCAGCGACATTATTGCTGTCTTCTTGTTCGGCAACAATACTAATAGTATTGTTATATATTTCTTCGGCAACGGTTGAGGATTTCCATCCCCCATGCCTCTTTAGAAAAATTAAATCTGCCCCAGCATTAACCAAAATTGTCGCAGAGGACCGACGGAAACAATGTCCTGTGTATTCATGTGCATATGGCAATTTTAAAAATTTTGGGATAATTTGAGGCATTTTGCCAAACTGATGGATTCCACTACTTGCATGCGACCTTTCGCATTTGAATATTTAAAGAAAAGCGGCAACTTTTAAAAATTTCTATACAATGGCATATAAGTTGCGTTTATCACAAATACAAATGATTTTGGTGTGTTCGTTTTATTATCGGGTATTTTAATCAAAAGCTTATGTCCAAAACCTTCTATGTCATTCAAATTTAATTGATATAGTTCATCACGGCGACATGCACCAGCAACACCAAATATTAAAGCAACCTAAAAAGTAAACTACATAAGTATCTACGTAATTTTAAAGTTCTTACATTCTAAACTTGCCTTATTCATCAAGTATACAGGGTAGTCAAGACCTAGCGTTACAAATTTTTTGGGCGATAGGACAACATAAATGTGACACAAATACACAATTAAAAAAATTCTGTTTCACACATCCACTTAAAGAAAAATTATTTTGATTTTTTACAAAAAAAAATCTGTACATTCACCTAAAAACTCAGAAATTCTGGAAAATTTTTGATACATTCTTCGAACTTAACACTACTATTGTATTCTACATTAAATTTCAAGTAAGGATGGATAGTTTATGATGAGCCTGAATCTACACAACCACTAACTAAATGGATTAGAATTGTGAAGTTATCATTTTCTTAAAAAAAAGCTTATTCACCCACATTTCTCTAAAAAAATTTCTAGACAGTAGCAAATGCTATAAAATCTGCTTCAAAATCTAAGCTTTCACAACATTTTATTCGTCACCATTTAAGTGCAGTTATGCCAGTTTGAATAGTGTAAAACGTGGTTTGAGAAAAAAATAATTCAACTCTATCAGACTGAAAAGACACACATGAACATTTTTATTATTATAGCTATAACGTAAGGTTACAGTGAATTCTTATTGCCCACCTTATGATAAGATAAGGTATCACGCACAGATTACACTATTCAAATTGGCATAACTGTACTTAAATGGTGGCGAGTAAAATATTATATCCCATTTTCTGAAAGCTTAGATTTTGAAATAGTTTTTATAGCATTTGCTACTGTCTAGCAACTTTTTTTTAGAGAACTGAGTGTGTATAAGCTTTTTTCTTTTTTTTTTTTTTTGAGGAAATGATAACTTCACAGTTCTAATCAATTTAATTAGTGGTTGTGTCGATTCAGGCTGATCCTTACTTGAAATTTAATGTAGAATAGAATAGTGGTGTTAAAGTTCGAGGAATGTATCAAAATCTCCCAGAATTTATAAATTTTTGGGTGAATGTACAGTATTTTTGAAAAAAATCAAAATAATTTTTCTTTAATTGGGTGTGTGAAATGGATTTTTTTTGATTGTGTATTTGAGTCACATTTATGTTCTATCACCAAAAAAAAAAATGTTTAACGCTAGGTCTTGACCACCCTGTATATAATCTTATGCTTGAGCAATAACCGTTTCAATTTGTTCCTCTGACAAAACTTTTGACTTCTTTGGTTTATAGTTGTCACTTTGACGTTTCAGCAAAGCACGTAATTTGGAATATTTTTTAATATCAATATCTTCTTTTGTACTAAGTCTAGCTCTCAACATGGAATAATTTGACCATAACGTAGATGCCTTCAACTTTGTAGATAAATCGGGAAAATATGCAATCATGACATTTTCACATCGGGAGATTGTGTTTTTTGCCATGAAACGTTTGTAAGCGTATTCATAATTTGCCTTGGATTTATTTGGCAATACATTTAAGAATACATTTTCAACAGCATTTATTAACTCTGGTGGTGTCCCGCACACCTGGACATCATCATCACTGCCCATTTTAAATATTTTTAATTTTTTTTTAGCAATAAGTAGGCATTAAACCGAAATAAATAGTGAATCTATGAGTTTTGTCACAACCATAAACAAACAGTGATTGCCAAGAAAACGATTTCATAAGCAATAAGATGGTAATCAAAAATTGTTATGCATTTACAAAAATTCCTTAATTTAAATAGTGTGTGTACTTCGTCGTAAAAGCACATTCCCATACTTCAATGCTTTATTTACATTGTCGTCCGGGAATGTATTGCTTTTACTACTAGATACACAATGTACTATTTTCGAAAGATTTCGAATGCACAATGCAATGTCTCTTAGTTTGAAGTTAGACATCTTTGCGCTTCTATACTACTTGTAATTTTTTCATTTAATGTTGGAGAAATGAGTGGAATACACTATTCCACTACAAGTAACGTTGTAATAGTGTAACAACCTTTTTTCATGTTGTACTAAATTATACTTTAATTTTAGATCTTTCATTCATTTAGTAGTAAAAAAAGTTTTTAAGTTTTGCATTTCATAGTACATATCTTTTTAAGTGTAATATTTCATAAAGATTTATATTTCCCTTTCCGTAAGAAATTGGATGCTGATCGCGCAAAGCGTGATAACTTAATTCTATGCGCAGATGCGTGGGGGGACACTTACAGGAGTCACTCTGAAAGCCTCTATTAAATTCACTTCCTGCTAAATGTAATAGCATGAAGCATGTAGTTTTGGGGAATTTTCCCAAAATTTTAGTGTAAAGTGCCATCGGTTTAGATGGTAAGAGATCTTTTAATTCATTATATTTTAAATTAAAAACATTTCTCTTTTTAGGCATTTTTTTAATGCATTCTTTTAGAATGCACACTTTTTGCATACTTTAATTTTGCATACTTTTAAATGGCACTTCGATTTTTTCATTTTTTCTCTTCATCTTTCACTTTTAAGTTTTACCTTTATTATACTACTATTTGGATTACATTTTAAATTACAATTTTAATATACTAAAACCTCAAGAATGCTATAAATTTATTGGAAAGAAAATTTCTACGTATAAATATTAAATAATAAACTCCAGTAAGGGTACGGCTGATCGCGTTATTACAAGATTACGCAATGCTGGTTGACCGCTCCGTATTCATAAGTAAACACAGGAAGTTTCAAAAGGAATTCAGTGTATAAAAGTATTTATGTAATGATTTTTTTAGTTCTTTAAGCATAGCTACAAGACCTTTTTCTTTCCTCTCCTTAATCATCCCTTAATTTGGTAAATAAACTTTATTGCCCATTGTTATTTTTTTTGATATTAATATAAAGCTTTTATTGTTCATTAACTAGGTTTTGTTGTTCCTATAACTAAAGACAACATGGCGCTCGAGATTTCATTTCATTATATTTTTATAATTCTTTTATATTGCATTTTTTATTAATTAGTGAAGGGGAAATAATTTAGCAGATTGGAATCAAGCAGCATTCAAGGTATTTGAGAAATCCTTTTATTAGAACCTCCCTATCTTAATCTACCGACAGGGCCAACGGCAGTAGCAATTGTTATTTATTCATATTTTTTAATTAAATTTATTTGAACAATTGCTAATAGTTTAGAAGTAGCAGATTATACTGGCGTTATAAATTGTATAGTGTTAATAGAAGCGTCAGTGACAATAGCTCAATTGTGTCTGGAGCATATTTCAAGGCCTTCAGAGAGAGGAGAGGTTTTAAAAGTGAAAAGTGTTTTTTATAAAGCATGGTTTTCTAATTGTATTGGAGCTTTGGACTGTTATTACAGGCGAAAACGGAATTAATACGGAAGGTAACAAATAATTAATGGTTTTTCGGCATTTTCTGTGGGATGTGGGACGTGAGTGGGTTTTGAGAATTTAAACATTTAGAGTGGCTTATCGTATTACCAAAAGTCTTAACTTAAGTTAACCTTCACGCCATTCCCTTGCGGGGTAGGCAAAACCTGCCTCTTATTTATTTTTCATTCACAAATTTTCTCCATGCTTTCCTATCTCCGCATACCTCCCTAGCTTCCGCAAGGTTCATTCATTGTCTCTGATATGCTCTTTTATTTTTAAAACTCCTTATCTTTGATTCCTTTATCATACATTCTACTGCATTCTCAGCCAAGTTTTACGCGGCCTACCAGACCCGGTTTTTCCTCTAACCTCACCCACATATATTTGCTTCGTTAATCTTGCGTTGTTCATTCCCTCAGTGTGACCAAACCAACGCAATGTACTACTTTTCTATCTATCCATTATCGTCTTTTCCTCGCCACACTCCGTCATTATGCATTCATTCTTTATCTTGTCCTTTCTCGTTTTACCACATGCGCATCTCATGCATTTATTTTTATTATTTTTCTTTCGTGCCTTTATTGACATACCCATGTCTCACTTCCATACAGTACTGATGGGACAAACACGCCATTATAGATTGCTCGTTTCGCAGCTAGGCTTATGCCTTCGTTTGTCATTATCGTCTACATACTTCCAATCACTTTCCTTCCAGCATTGACCCTTCGTGCAGTCTCGTCCTCCACTGTACCATCTACAGTAAACATTCTACTCAGATATACCAGCTCTCCCACTTGCTCCACAATTTCATCTTGCAGAGTAAATACTCTACTCTCCTTTCCACCTTCCCGATTGAACACCACAATCTTAGCTTTGTTCACGTTTACCTTTAGGTCCATGATCTCACAGACTGTATTAAACTTCCTCAGAACGGTTTGTACCAACCATTACACATCTGTACATACTTGTCTAAGACATTTATCCATGTATACATTGAACAACCACGGTGACATCACACAGCTTTGCCGCACTCCTTTCTCCATACTAAAGTATTCACTCATACCTCCTCTCACCCTAACACATGCCCGACTACCGTGTATACTGCCTTTATTCCATTTATTAGACCTTTATTTACGCCATATTAATCTAGTATTTCCCACATCTTCTCCCTATTCACTCTGACGTATGCTTTCTCCACATCTACAAACGCACAGTGAAGCTTCCTTTTTACCCTTAAATACTTTTCGATCACCTGCTGGAGAGCAACAATCTGATCGGCACATCCTCTCCCTGGCATTTAACCACCCTGCACATCCAAAATCTTAGTTTGTGTAGTTTCTCGTACTATATCAATCAGAATTCTTCCAAATACTTTACCAGGCACGCTGAGCACACTTATTCCTCTGTAGTTGTTGCAATCACTCTTGTTCACCTTACCCTTATACAGTGGTACAATGATCGCGCTCTTCCAATCCCTCGGGACTTTTCCACACTTAGGCATAAATTGAATAATTCACACAATCTTCGTATAAGCTTTTCACCTCCATGCTTTAGCATTTCACCAGTGATTTCATCTATGCCTGCTTACTTGCCGTTTTTCAACCTTCCCGCCGTTTTCTCTACCTCATTTATCCCAATATCCTCAGCTTAATTCACCATTCCTTCTACATTCTCGTTATTTAACCCTACAATCTTATTTTCCACACTATTGTACAGCTTTCCGAAATATTCTTGCCAGCATTTCCTCACTTCACAATCGTCCCATACTATTTCATTGCTGGTATTCATCACTCCTGCAGCGTTATGTTTTGGGCCACGTTGTGCATTTTTGGTCCATTTCCAGAAGAGTATTTTATTTCCTTCAAAAATCATTCTGCATTTCCTCTCCTTCCACAGCCATCACTTCCTCTTTACTTATTCTCACTGCCTCCTTCGTTTCTTTGTTTATTAACCTTTACACCTCATACAATCGCTTTTTCTCTATCTCATTTTTTGCAGCAATCATTGTCGTGTACGCATCGTTTTTCGTACACACTGTCTTTTTTACCGACTCATTCCACCAAGCACATTTTTCTGTCTACCTACAATCGCCCTTCCACATATTCTCACGGCACAATTGACAATACATTAATACAGTTTTTCAAGCACTTTCAACGTCAGTGTCTTTTATTTGTTCGTTCCACACTGTTTCATTCACACTCAACCCTTTACTCACAGCATCTGCGTATTTCATTCTCGCACCATTATCCACTAGTTTGTCTACCCAAATTCTGGATGTTCACACTACGTTTGCTTTCCTTCTCCAGACCCACTTTTGTCCTAAACACACTCTCGATATAACCAAAAAGTGCTCCGATCCACGCATTACTTTGATGATTTTCACCAGGTTTCTAAGCCGTTCATTATACACTATAATATCTATAATACTTTTGGATTCACCTCTTTGCCATGTAGATATATGCATATTTTTATGTTTAAACCACGCATTGGATACAAATAGGTTTCTCTCCACACAGACGTCCACCAGGCGTTCACCTTTCTCATTGATTCTTTGGTCTACGAACTTTCCTAGAACGTGTTCTCTCTGAACACCTACCCATCCGTTCATATCCCCCACTATCATCACTCTTTCGTTTGGCTTACATACGTTCAACACGTTCCCTACTTCATTCCAGAATTTCTCACGCTCCTGGTCTCTTTCTCCTTTCACCGGTGCATAGCATGCAAAAAGAAGAATTCTTCGAAACTCCACTTTCATTCGAACCCATATTACCTGGGGAGATACCAATTCATACTGTTTAAGGCATCTTTTCGCTCTTTTATTGACGATCACCTCAACTCCTTTTGCGCCATGCACTTCAGTCTCAACTCCTGACCATAGTGCTAGGCTGCCATCCTCCATCTCCACAACATCCTTTCCTTTGCGCTTTGTCTCCGATACACACAGAATACCAAGGCAATTTCAAATTCTTTACCACGCATACCTCTAACACTCCACGTACCGACTCGCCATTCATTCCTTGCACAATCGTCAGCAACGGGGCCTGTCTGTTTGGACCTTGACCGCCCCTTGTAGCGGGTCGATCCGAGGCAATTGCATTGTTCTCTTGATTAATAACATAGCGAGCAGACCTGTTACTGGCCAAATCGACAGATATCCAATAGAACTTAGGAAAGTTCGAGGAAACACTTCTTTAGGGCAGTAACTGGTGTACCGTGTAAGCCAGTCGCCGTACTGCGATCAAGTCTACTAGTGATCGATTCTTGACTTTGTATCGAAAATGAATTGGTTTTATAGCGTATGAAGAAGAGTTGACTAGGGGCACATCTTTTCCAAAATCACACGCGTGACACACTTACACTTATAACGTATATTTTATTAAATTTTTAGGAATGATTATAGGATTCACATTTTTTTTCTTTTGAAGGATTGCCATGTATTGTTATTAGGTGCTTTTTGGTTTCAGAAAGATAAGGGATAGCGGCATGGTTTAGGTTTCTTTTGTTTTATCATAATTATTAGATTACTTACCAATAGACTGAAAAGAAAACATTTTTAATTAATATTTAGTTTAATTAAATAATTTACATATTTTTGTGATTTAAGTTTCACCCAGAATTGGCTGCACTGTATATATATATCCCTTTATTTGTACTTCTTCAGCATTTTTAGCTTACTCTATTTACAGAAATTTTTACATTATTTATCTACTACAGTTGGTTTCAAATACACTTAAATAACCGCAAGCGTTTTGTTTTGGACATTTGATTAAATTTTAATTTTGTCGTTACTACTGACGAAGATAACTGTACTTGTTATCGAAACGTACATATTTGTATGATTTATCTTAAAATACACAATTTAGAAAGATAGATATTTATTATTATAAGACAAAATCGTGAAAGTTTACATTTTCATATTAGTGTAGGCATTAGTTTTATTTGTGTTGCGCTTCCGGTTAAAGTATAATTTTGTAGATTGAACTATTTTGCTAAGGTTACATTTTAAGCACAGAGCAGTTCAAATACATTTAATCTATTCATTTATATAATTTTAGTTGCCATGCAGGTCTTAACGTTTTTTAATATTTGACGTTTTTGAAAAGCTTGACTTAAATAGTAAATTATTTACGTACTACACGTAATACACGTCGGTAAAGGAAAATTAACATATGAAAAACAATTCACTTGTGGCTGACACCATTCGATCATTAATGTCTTTCCTTTTAACGTCTTGTGTAATAAATTACTATTAATGTGCTTGAATACAATCCATAGAAAATGTCAATCAGTGTAGTGAGTAGTATAGCTATGCAGGTTCTGGCCTATTCTACATGATTATTATGTCTCAAGGTTATGCGGTGTAATTATATTTTCCGTTGTTTCTTAGTTTATTTACCTCTTCAAGGTCAAATCTTGATCTATAGGGTTGTCGTATTACATTTCTTAGAAATCTATAAATAGAACCCGTTCCTGGAATCTCTAAAGTCCGTTTACCTGTTTAAGGCCAAAGTTCATTGACCTCTGGGGGGTGTCATATTACGAGTAACAAGTTTGTGAAAACTTCAAAGTTTATTGAGCTCTAGAGGTGTCATATTACAATTCCTAGAAATCTAAAAATAGAACCAGTTCCCAGAAACGAGAGGCGTGAGCACAAACCTTATTGACTTCTATAGAGTGACTGACCTGTCAAATCTTATCAATTCCTAGAAATCTAAAAGTAAAACCAGTTTATTGATCGGAAGAGAGGGTTAATTGACCTAGGCCAACGATACTTTTGAGGGAAATCAAATCTTCTAAAGATTAATCATTCACCAGATACGAGGTTTATTGATCTTGAAATAACTCCTTATTGAAGCAAGATATTAAAACACCTGCAAATGAATTCTTGGAAATAGAATCTGCAAGGTAGACAAGCTTTTAAAAATCAAGTTGTAAATGATCAACCAATCATTCCTAATTAATTTTCCTATCCTAGAAAATAATTTTTTATCAAAACTTATTTTCTAATTATTTCCGCAGCTGCATTCTCGTATTTTTGATAAATCATATCAGTTGCGCACGCCTTTTTCGTCCTGTCCAGTTCCCTATAAATATTCAACCGCCCGCATTCCAAAACACTCATACATATTCTTTCTTGCACTGACCTTTAATTTTACATTGTATTTTGACTTTCACGTTTTCAAAACCTAACGTTCCACATTATTAATCCTGTCTGCCCGTTTTTGCTTTATTTCTCGATACCCGCAACTGTCACTATTTACGTTAGCTTCCTGTCTAGTATCTACCCTTGTTACCTAACATCATATCTCTTTCAAAGTAGTGAAAAATTGTTCTTAATATACTTCCACGATGTACGTACCCGAGTACATGTGTAGCGAATCATTTGGTACCGTTTTTTGTCAACGCGGGCTTCACCCCGAAGGGAAGGTAATAGTACTTAGGTCCTTCCTTCAAAGGGCCAATTCTTGTGAAGGTTGGGGGCGAGCAATAGATACGAATAAAACGAGACGTTTCGTCTCGACGACCACGACCATCTTCAGAACAAATTACCCGTTACAGCGGGGAAAAATGCAATTCAAGAAAACGCTCCTGTCTCGCGAACCTTATGAGGTCCGGTCGAGGTCAATTGGCCACGGACCTCGGTACCTTCCGTCCGTTGAAGATCGAACACCGTCTTCGTGGAGATGTAGATACGACCGACGTGGCTTTTTTTTCGTTATTTCATACATTTCGAATCGCATTGTCGCGTAATTTGGCACGTGGACGTGCTAAGGCGAGACGTTTCGTCACAACCACCACCGCCATCTTCGGGACAAATTTTGCCTTATGCTGAAACCTGTTGTGACTCTAACATGATTTTAAATACTTAGTATTTACATGTCTACACGGTACGATAATTTCCGCCATCTCTTTCAATTGAAAATACTACATTGTTTCGACGACTAAAAAAAAATTGTTTATACAAATTTTGGCTTTAAATAAATATCGTAAACGGTTATCGGGGTGTGTTGTGACCAAAGTGCTGAGCGAAGCTCCACGCTAGTTTAATTATTAATTTGAACATCTCGTAAATGCAATAAGAGTTTAAATTTTAAGTAATAAAGTTGATAATTTGTAATTTTTCTTTATTTAAATGAGACACAAACACATACCGCAAGCAGTAATCTTTAATGTCCTCCTATCCGGTCGAGGTCAATTGGCCACCGACTTCGGCACCTTCCGTCCGTCGACGGTAATTGCAAGAAGATCGGACATCGTTTTCGTGGAGATGTAGATACGACCGACGTGGCTTTTTTTCGATATTTCATACATTTTGAATCGTATCGTCGCGTAATTTGGTACGTGGACGTGCTAAGGCGAGACGATTCGTCACGACCACCACTGCCTCCTTCGGGACAAATTTTGCTTCATGCTGAAACGTTTTGTGACTATAACATAGTTTTAAATGATAAGCATTTACATGTCTACACGGTACGACAATTTCCACCATCTCTTTCAATTGAAAATACTACATTTTTTTGACGACTGAAAAAATTTGTTTATACAAATTTTGGCTTTAAATAAATATCGTAAATGGTTATCGGGGTGTGTTGTGACCATAGCGCTGAGCGAAGCTCCACGCTAGTTTAATTATTAACACCTCGTAAATACAATAAGAGTTTAAATTTTGAGTAATAAAATTGATAGTTTGTAATTTTTCTTTATTTAAGTGAGACACAAACACATACCACAAGCAGTAATCTTTAATGCCCCCTGAATCTATATAAAGATTTATTTAATTACTTAATAGGAATATTTTTGTTGCAAAACAAGTAGAGGAACAGTACCAAAGTGGCGCCCAACGTAGGGCCTGGAACACTGTCAGAGGTGCATTACAATTAAGAGATCTTTGTTACAGAAATCTAGTTAAAACAAACAAGTTATAAATACAGAAACACTGTCCGAATTATGCTTCAGGCTGTGAAATAATAAAATAACTAGCATTTATATTCCAGACCTAATCTTTGAAACTATAGTTACAATTGTATTTCCAGAACATTGCACATAATTAAATAATTCACAATTACTTCACAGAGTACACCTATGTACGTGCGTTGGGTGCTCTTAAGAGAATTAATCTAAATATCAATTAACAATAAATAACTTGAAGTGATTTTACAGGAAATTTAATCCAACATTTGGTCGCAGAAATCTTGTGAAAAATTAACTACTTTATGCTTTTTAATGTTCTCTTTTTTATAATTATATAGTTCTCTGCACTGCAGAGAGCACCAGAACCAGCACAGCTATCCTATTTGCTTCGCTTACAGGATCCATTCTTCTTTTAAAACTAATTGCAATACCGTAATTTTTAATTGTTTGGCCCATTTTGCCATTGTTTGGAAACGGACCAAAATTGAACGTGTAGATAAACGAAGTTTCAGTTGTGCAATCAACAGTATTTCACAAATATTTATGTGACGTTACAAAAATGTTTAAAGTGACATGTGCTCAAATTAAACACTCCTGAATGATAATTGTAAGCTTTGTTGCTTCTTTTAATTTTCTTTGCACCTTTTTATTAAAATTTCGAGAAGAAAAATTAAAGTAGAGAAAATTAAACCGAAACCACATATTATAAAAATTCCCAACACTTGATCTAATTTAATAGCAACAGGATAGTTATCCTTTTGAAACTTCGATAAAGCATATTGGTTGAGATAATTAGCTTCATTAACAACTTTTAGCTTTAACCCACTTTCTGTCAAAACATCCATGAGGTAGTTGAAGGTTGGTAGTATAAAATGACCTGGAACTGATAAAAACACGTATGATATCTTTGGTATCACACTGTTGTCAATTATTGTGTTTGTCATGATTTTTCGCCTGCGTATTTGCATCTCGATTACTTCCATTTCTGATATGATAAATGACATATTATTATATGGATAATTTACATTGAAGTATGGTTGTTTCATTATCACATTTTTCCTAATTTTTGAATAAAGACGAAGTTTGGAATCTTCTTCTTGAAACTGAATTCTTATTTTATTTTCAGCGGGATAGATAGGTAAAGATGTTTCAGCCAGTTCCTGTAAAGTTTCAATTCTTTTTTCGTACACTGAAGTTGATAATAGTTTATATAGACTTGATAAATATGCCGTTTGAATGTGAATGCTGTATATAATATAGGATATTATTAAAAACTTTAATGGTAATAATTTTGAGAACGTCGAGGTATTTCCCCACAAAGTGATCGAAAACACGTGCAGCAAACATTCACAAAAATTACTGTTTGCTTTATCTATAAACCACCAAAGTAAAGATACTGTAATTAAAAACAGAATTATCAAAAGCCAAATTTCCATTTTAAATATAATCCAATAAACCTTCAGTAGTGACATTTTTTGTGCTGGTGGAACAAACCAAACAGCATTCTCGCTGAATATGTCATTTGTTTGGTCTATTAAATTATCTTTACTTTGAAGGCGTATACAAAAGAACATTAAGTATGGGTCATTACTAAACTCCATTTCAAAGTATTCATATACAATAGTTTTAATGAGGTGAAGAATAAGCGTCAGTGTATCCGTTAAGTACTTGCCTCTTGAAGGAATATCAAACACTTTAAATTTACATTTTCCGTATCTCCGTATAAAAGGTTTGGTTATATTTGTAAAATCAGGATTTACACAAGAATGCCTGTAAGTAACAGTAGGTCGCTTTCACAATGACTGCCTTCATCAAAGGGCCTAAAAGAAAATACCGTTGGTGCCAAATCAACAGTTTGGCCAAACATCAGCACTATCGAACGAATGCAATAAAATTCTTTTAAAACAGTAAATGCTACTAATACATCTGTTTTCGGCGTAATAACAAGCCATTTTCCTTTTGGGGAAAGCTGCCGATGCCAAATAGAACTGTTACTTAAGTACAATAATACACTTTCTAAAGTTGTTTCACCATTAACTTGTATGATAAAGTTTTTTCCGAAATGTAAATCATTATGTTGACCTAGACTGTCATTATGTATTATAACGTTACTTCTTTTCATTGTGTTATTTCTATGTAATATGATTTTCGGATTCGGCATCTGAAAAAGAGCTGGATCAACGAAGTCATTTTCGATATAAAAGTAAATTGTGGCGTTATTTCCAAAAAAATTTTTGACCACATTTTTAAGGCAAACACTAAAATTGTCGTTTTTCAAATTAACGGCGAATGATGACACATGTTTTAAATTAAAGGAAACAAGCGCTATAATTAGGATCTCCTTATACATGTTTGTTTCCAGATTATCGTTTTACTGCGTGACTCAGACCAAATTTTCTGTTTTATATGTATAAGCTTTTAGTCCCAAGCTACTTTGAAACTAACTTTTCTTTTTATAGTCAGGTGGAAAACTTTTATTCATTTCTACAACTTTCTAATATTTGAATTAAGACAGTAGTATAACTTTATATTAGTATTAATGCCATTTTATACAGGGTGTTACAAAAAAGTAGGCCAATCCGTTAACCACATATTCTTTTGGACAAAATAATGGGACTTTTCTTATGTCACTTTTAATTTGAACGCTTCCTGTTCGATATACAGGGTGTCAAACTTCACTTTTTAAAAGTGTATTTTTTTATTATCTCTGGTGTGTTTTAAGATGTCGTTTTCAAATTTGGTACAAATCTTACTCTTTTCTAAGTGCACCTTCTGTATGATTTTAAGTAAAAAATTCAAAGAACTAATAGAAAAATAAGAGGGGTGTGACAACCTTTAACCCCCTACTTTTTTTTCTGACGAACGCCTATGAACGTCGCATCCATTTCTTGTAGTAGTTTGATAATTTATCTAACTTTTTTTGGGTCTTGTAAACTTTTGATTTGATGTTTCCTTTATGACATACTTTTAGTTATTCGACTAGGTGTTGCGATTTTTTTAACAATTTTTTTAGTTTATTAATCAGAATAAATTCATAATAATAACTTAAAACAATCAATTGTGCTAATAATTATAATACGAAGTTGGATGGAAATAATTGAATTAAATGTTCGATGTGTCCACCGCCTTCGCGAATGCACCTTCTGGCTCTTTTTATAAATGAAAACCGAATATTTTGGAAAATATTCGGTTTCAATCTAAATACCTCTGCACCTTCTGCGATGCGATCCCTCAATTGATTTTGATTTATTATTGGAACCGTATAAACAAAATCTTTCATGAATCCCCAAAAACTGAAGTCCAGTGAATTTAAGTCGGTGGAACGAGGTGGCCAATGAATACGCGCATCCTGTCCCCAACCAATCCAGTGATTAAGGAAATATTGGTTCAAGTGGTTCCGAACATTATTGCCATAATGTGGCGGAGCTCCGTCAAGTTGAAACCACATGGTACGTCATGTAGTAAATTTGTAAACTCATTTTGTAAAAAAAATAAAAAATGTTCGGCATTTAAGTTTGGTGGCAAAAATACCGGACCTAAAATAAAATTGTCTAAAATTCCTGCCCACACGTTTACTTTAAAATTTACTTGATCACTGGTCTCTACCATCAATCTGCCCAAACATGGGTGTTGTGGATATTCGTTATACCATTTCGCGTAAAGGTAGCTTCATCCGAAAATAAAATGGATCTAACAAACCGGCGGATACGGTTATTTTCATTACAGAGCCAGTTGCAAAAGATGTTTCTTGCCTGAAAATGTTGCGGCAATAAGTTTTGTACTCTATGCACATGATATATATGTAATGAGTGACGTTTTAAAATTCTATGCACGACTGTCGAATTTATATCATTTCCAATCTGTCGAGCAATAATCCTAGTACTAGTACCCGGATTTTGTTCAACTATTTGCAAAATTTGTTCCTCTTGATTTGGTGTAATTTTACGTGGTCGTCCACATGTTCCTATTCGTTGTTGTTTGAATTTTTCAGTGTCTTAGGCGGCGCACTAAACTTAAGAAAAATTTCCTTTTTGGGTGATACCGATTTGGATACATTTCTGCATAACGCCTTGAAGCTAAACTAGCATTAGAATCACATTTTCCTAAAGTGAGAATGATTATTCAAAATGTGCAATCTAGAGATTTTATTTGAAATCTTACCCATAATTAAAATCGTATCAGTCGTTTCAGAAAATTCCAAAATGTCCTCTCTATTGGCCATACCTTATTATTCAGTTTAACGTTTGAACTCAATAGTCGTTCGAAATTTTTACAGCGATTAATTTGACAAACATTTGACAAGACGTATAAAAAATATTAGGTTTTCAATTATTTAAAAAAATAAAAAGGTGCAATCGCGAAGGCTGTGGACGCATCGAACATTAATTTTTTTTTGTATGCGATGTAGTATTGAATTATTAACTCGATTGTTTTAAGCCATTATTATGGATTTATTTTTAACTAAGCTTCTATGAGTAACTTTGTTATTATAACAGTTACAGAGTCGGTTAAATCAGCAATATTGGGCAGAATTTCAAGACCAATCAAATGACGTTTTGAGTTTTGATCAGTGTTGCCAACTTTCGTAGTTATTTAGAAAAAACTAAAAATGAGCCGAAATTTCAAACTCAAATATCTTGCACCGTTGCAAATAAAGCTAAAACACAAGAGAAGTAATTGACAGATATTGTTAGGAACTTTAAGATAAGCCTATTTTTAAATTTATTTTGCATAAAAAATAATGATAAATCAAAATCAATTGAGGGATCGCATCGCAAAAGGTGCAGCGGTATTTAGATTGAAACCGAATATTTTCCAAAATATTCGGTTTTCAGTTATAAAAAGAGCCAGAAGGTGCATTCGCGAAGGCGGTGGACACATCGAACATTTAGTTTAATTATTTGCATCCAACTTCGTATTATAATTATTAACACAATTGATTGTTTTAAGTTATTATTATGAATTTATTCTGATTAATAAAATTAAAAAATTGTTAAAAAAATCGCAACTACCTAGTCGAATAACTAAAAGTATGTCTTAAAGTAAGCATCAAATCAAAAGTTTACAAGAGCCAAAAAAGTTAGATAAATCATAAAACTACTATAAAAAATGGATGCGACGTTCATAGGCTTCGTCAGAAAGAAATGGGGGTTAAGGGTTACCACACCCCTCTTATTTTTTTATTAGTACTTTGAATTTTTTACTTAAAATTATGCAGAAGGTGCACTTAGAAAAGAGTAAGATTTGTACCAAATTTGAAAACGATATCTTAAAACACACCAGAGATAATAAAAAAATACACTTCTGAAAAGTGAAGTTTGACACCCTGTATATCAAAAAGGAAGCGTTCAAATGAAAAATGATATAAGAAAAGTCCCCTTATTTTGTCCCAAAGAATATGTGGTTAACGGATTGGCCTACTTTTTTGTAACACCCTGTATAGTGAGTTACTAGTGGAAAAGTTTGGAAGTTTGAAATCACTTTGATCCTTGTCAATACATCTAAATCCTGTTTTTCTATATTTTACGAAACGAAACATAAACAGATTAAGTTAATTATTGAATTTCATGCCGTTTTATAACAAACACTCTCTAGCTAGTAATCACCGAAAAGAGTAATTACTTCATATTATAAAAGTAATCTCTGTCCTCTTCTTCGGACATCGCTCTTTCAGTGTCTGAAGTCATTCTCATGGAAATGGAGTTATACATTCCGAAAAAACAGTACCGTGTAGGTCATTCACGTTCCCAACCCTGGTTCAATAAAGCTTGTTCTGATGCAATATCTTTAAAAAATAAATGTTACATTAAATGGAAATCTAATAAATCGGTTGACAGTCATGTAGAATACGTTAGTGCTAGAAATATCTGCAAAAGTGTCATCACTAAAACTAAAAAGTTGTTCGAACAACGAAAATGCAATGAACTAGCTACATCTCCTTTAGGCAGTCGTAAATTTTGGTCTTTAGCTAAAGCCATTAGTTAAAACTTTCGAAGATCTTCATTTCCCCCCCTGACGTCTATTGACGTATCGGTAGTTGCTGATTCTGTAGACAAAGCCAACGTTTTTGTGGATTTGTTTGCATCAAACTCGTGTCTCAATGATTCTGGAAAAGATGTGCCCCTAGTCAACTCTTCTTCATACGTTATGAAACCAATTCATTTTCGGTACAAGCTCTTGGAATCGATCATCAGTAGGCTTGATCTCAATAAGGCGACTGGCCCAGATGGTATCCCAGCTATTGTCTTAAAGAAATGTTCCCCGAACTAGTACCAGTCCTATCTAAGCTCTATACGATCTCTATATCTTCTGGGAATTCCTTCATCCTGGAAGTTGGCAAATGTTCAACCTATTCCCAAAAAAGGTGATAAGACCGATCCTCAAATTACAGACCAATTGCCATCACTTCCATTTTGTCTAAAATCATGGAAAAAGCCATCAATCAGCAACTGCTCACGTTCCTTGAAACTAACAAACGCCTTAGTGACCACCAATATGGGTTTAGGCAAAGTCGTTCAACAGGCGATCTTCTTTCATATGTGACCCAAGTTTGGAACAATACAGTAGAGCAGTCCGGTGAAACAGTTGTAGTCGCTTTAGATATCTCAAAGGCATTTGACCAAGTTTGGCATAAGTGTTTACTTGCCAAACTCACCTCGTTTGGGTTAAATGATACGCTCATCAACTGGGTTTCTAGTTTCCTTAATAAAAGACGAATACGTGTCGTAGTTGATGGTTTTTTTTCAAAAGAAGTTAGCATTAACGCGGGCGTACCACAGGGATCCGTTATAGCGCCTACACTTTTTCTGCTGTACATAAACGACCTTATTTCTTCAACAACTAACCCCATCCATTGCTTTGCTGACGATAGCACTCTTCACTGTAGTTCATCTCAGTCTACTCATAGTGATAATCCACCTTCTATGTCAAATCAAGAAATTAAAGCTGAAATGGCAAATTCAATCAGCAAAGACATTCAACGTATTCTCGAATGGGGAAGCAATAATCCAGTTAAATTGAATGCTAACAAAACTCAGTGTTGCCTTTTGTCCGCCAAAAAAGATCGATTATTTCCTGTTGTAAGTATGAATGGCTCAGTTCTTAAATTTTCAGACTCTATTACTCTGTTGGGTATGACTGTATCTTCAAATCTCTCATAGGTTGACCATCTTCTGTCAGCTACCAAAACAGGTGCTCGTAAAATAGGCTTTTTGTACAGATCTAATCAGTACTTTACCTCTCGACAACTCCTTCTGCTGTATAAGGCCCAAATTCGGCCTCATATGTAATATAATTCTCACCTCTGGGTTAGTGCTCCCCAATACGCTTTCGATATCGTTGATCGTATTCAAAAGAGAGCGATTAGGCTTATAAATGACCCGTCCTTAACTTCTCACATACAGTCCCTTGAGCATAGAAGGATGGTTTCAGTTCTTTCTTTGTATTATCGTTATTACAACGGCTATTGTGTTGGTGAATTACATTCTTTGATACCATCTCCGGCTATCTTTGCGAGAAACACTCGGTTCGCTCATTCACATCATCAGTATGCAGTACAAATCTCCACTTGTCGTACCAAACGGGCGCAATCCACATTTTTCTACACGGCTTCTAAACTCTGGAATGATCTCCCTAGTTCCTGTTTTCCTCTCACTTATGATATGAGAAAATTTAAGGCAGCTGTTCATAGGGATCTATTGGCAATTCATTATCCTTCTATCCATCCCCCTAAGTGTTCCTGAGTGCTTTAGCACGATAGGCCTTATTTAGCCTGTTCAGGTCCACAATCATAAAAAAAAAGGAGAATTTTAAACTTAGCAAAATAGTTGAGATTACTTCTATAAACTATAAAGGGAGTAATCTTACTACTGTAAATTGGGGTTATTTTGCGTCACTAAAAAGGGCCGCTTTCCCCAAATCTAGTTAAACCTAAGCTGTAGTTTAAACTTCAGTTTAACTTAAATATCGCTTTTCTGAAACTTAAACGAAGGTTTAACGCTTGTTCAAGTTAAACCTTGGGAGTACATGGTTTAACCGTTGTGCTCACCAGTTAAACTACATTTAACAGACATTTACCTGAAGACATAACCTAAAACAAAGTGTACAAAATAGCAGTATTTGTTGATGCATAGAAATAATTATTGATTAGTTAATAATTATCTTATCTAATTCATGGAAGAAAAATAAGAGATTCTTGATGTTTTAGTTTAAGTTATTGATGAAGATTTTGATATGGTCTCTCTCGAACCAGAGGACCAACAAAAATTCGTGGTAGAATTAATCATTTTTGTGAAATTGGACGAACTTGAGTTTTTCTCAAATCGCTCAAGAATGCCTACTTTCTCAAAGCAACCTCAGACCCCAAAATACGGTAATGCAGTATTTTAGTCCGTTGCCAAGCAACGAACTTTCCTGAACCGAACACGGTTCGGAAAAATTTTTGCCGGTCTAGGCCGTCAAAATCGGTCCCTACCGGTTTTTTATGTACATTTTAGACAGTAAATAAATACACGCAAACAACCAACTCACATTAAAAACATTTATTAACATTATTAAACATAGGCTGAACTCTACCTGAAAAGTAATTCCGTTTGTCACTTGTCCCTCTAAATTTATCTGTTATGTTACCTGATAGTCAGCAACGTTATTGCTGTTTTCTTCTTCGGCAATAACACTAATAGTGTTAGCATATTTCTGTTTGTCACTTCCCCCACTAAAAATGTTATCAGCTATGTCTTCTTTATTTGTGAAAGGTTCCTCTATACAGGGTGTCCCTAAATTGCATAGCCAAAGTTGAAAAAATAAATCACATTTTCTATCATGGCTTTCGACTGCTTTGAGCTAATTTTATAAAATTTCGCATATGGTGGTTTCTTAGGACAAGCAATTCAAATTTATCATCGATTTCAGTGTATTTCCGGGAGGGCGCTACAAGCGACCATTAGGACATGTTTAAACAGCTACAACTTTTTAGTGCTACACTGTAGGACCTTTTAGTACGGAATACTACTTTTTTCCTACCTTTTCTGCTTAAAAAAGGTATACGTTCTTGATATTGCTAAGAGCACCGGTCTACGAGAAAACGCATCCAAATTGTCCAAAAATATAATAATTCATAATAATAATAAAAATAATTCATGAAGCCGATTTATTGAAAAAAAATAAAGAAGAATGAAATTTTTCAAGAATAATAATTAGTGAAGAAAAAACAAAAACAATAATTAACAATATGAACAAAGTTAAACAATTAAATTACATTATTATCAACCTAAATAAAAATTAAAAAAACAAAATTGTGTTATGTAAATTTTATTTTAACAAGTGCAATTGATTGACTTTTCTGGAAGGTATTTAATTTGCTAATTCAACAAATGTTCAATAAATTGGCTTCATGAATTATTCTTGCCAACAATTCTTCTTGCGTATTAACTGGAGATGCATAAACTTTTGATTTCAAGGTACTCCACAAAAAAAATCGCAGGGTGTCAAGCCCAGAGATCGAGCCGGCCAGTTCACAAGCGCATCACCTCCTCTTCCAATCCAGCTCTGCGGATATACCTCATTTAAATGTTGTCTTACATTTAAAGTAAAATAAGGAGGCGCGCCATCATGCATAAACTAAAGGTCACGAAGAAGGAGTAAGGGCAAATCTTCCAATAAAATAGGTAAATTTTGTATTAAAAAGTTCAAGTACATACTATCTCCATTCAGCCAATTTGACAGTACAAAGGGACCAATAATAAAAGTATTCACAATTTCAGCTGATAATGAGATACTCTCGTTTCATGAAGGTTTTCTACAGCATTAACATATTCATTATGAACATTGAAAATACCGCATCTAGTAAAAGGCTTCGTCCGTGAACATTTTTTTTACTAAAATTTGGATTTTCGATCCTTCTATGAACATTAAATCGACAGAAAGCTAAACGTTGATCAGGATCCATGGGCATTATATCTTGAACTTTTCGAATATAAAAGGGGTGCAATAGTTGTTCTTGAAAAACTCTATGAACTGATGATTTCGAAATTCCCAGTTTCAATCCTACACGTCGTGTGCTGGTCTTTGGATTTATTTCAACAGCGTCCAAAATCTCTTCTTCTATTTCCATCGTCGTTACGGTTCGTCTACGTCCAGAATTTACATGGCTTGGTTAAAACTTGCCGTTTTCGTGGAGATGTCTTTCGATATTAACAAAAGTGTGCCGATTTGGAGTTCTACGGAAAGGATATTTTTCCCTATAAATTCGTACACTTCACGTTGCAATGGCAAAGTCCATGGACTAAAAACATATCCACCATTTCAGAATTAGTGAAACTGTGAGCCATAATTATAGATCTTTATTAACGGGAAAGGAACAGAAAAAGCTAACGTTTGATAAATAAATTCAACTTTCGATATGGTAACTAAAAAGCAAAGGCGCAAATGTGCAATGCATTAGAAAATATTTTTTCTCGGCTAAACCGTTCGTCCAAATTTTTCACGAGCGAAAGAAGATTCAAAATTAATTGAAATTAATTAAAACTAATTGTTATTGCGGAAAAAAAATAGGATAGTCAAATAAGTTATTTTTATACTTTTGGATAATTTGCATGCATCATGAGCTCATATGCGTTTTTCTCGGAAACCGGTGCTCTTAGCGATATCAAGAAGGTATACTTTTTTAAGCAGAAAAGGTAGAGAAAACTATTATTCCATACTAACAGGGCCTACAGTGTAGCACAAAAAAGTTGTAGCGGTTTAAACGTGTCCTAATAGTCGCTTGTAGCGCCCTCTAGAAAATACACCGAAATCGATGATAAATTTAAATTTCTCATCCCAAGAAACCACGATATAAGAAATTTTATAAAATTAGCTCAAAGCAGTCGAAATACATGAAAGAAATTTTTTTTCAACTTTGACACCCTGTAGCTTCGTTACTAACAACTTTTGGGCTAAGGCAAGTTTTGTTAAATCGGCTTATTTTTACGTGAGTAATCTTCCTTATACTTTTGGTTATGCAATTTAGGGACACCCTGTATATCCTTCGGCAACGGTTGGGGATTTCCATCCCCCACGCCTCTTTGAAGCAATTAAGTCTGCCCCAACATAAACCAAAATTGTCCCAGGGGACCGACGGAAACAATGTCATATGTATTCATATGGCAAATTTAAAAATTTTGCGAGAATTTGAGGCATTTTTTCAAACTGATGTATTGCCACTACTTGCCTGCAACCTTTCCCATTTGAATATTTAAAGAAAAAGCGCCAACTTTCAAAACTTTCTGGACGACATGCAACATATTTTCTATTCTATGGAAACAATTTGTTTATTGGATATTCTAATCAAAAGCTTAGATCCAGAATCTTCTATGTCATTCAAATTTAATTGGTATAGTTCATCATGGCGACATGCACCGGTAACAACAAACACTAAGGCAACCTAAAAAGTAAACACTACTTAAATATCTAGGTAATTTAAGATTCTTACATTCTAAACGTACCTTTTTCATTAAGTCTGGTCGATCTAGTCGCTGATGATGATAGCGCAGCTATTGAAACGCGTTCGGTGTTTGTTAATTTTGTGTGGTACGTGGGTATATTTTGTTTGTTACAGAGCCTGCCACAGTTCCAGTGTTCCAGATTCTTCATATAATTTGGTGCTTTAGTAATTTAGGCTTGTCGTATTACCAAAAGTCGCCAATTGGAATGTCACATAATAGGGATAAGGCCTTGTAAAGGGCGCCCGGATCGGTAATAATACACCTGAGCACACATAGGTTAATGAGCCAAACAGAAAAATACTCACTTACCTGCACGCGGCTAAACTAAAGTTGCACTTTTACAACGTAAAATTTGACATAACATAACTTCAATTTTATTATTTGTGATAAAATAAACATAATCCCTGAAGCTGAGATTTGACAGTTGTAAAACTCTTATTTTTCACTATCTGACAACATCGGCGTCCTCTGGCAGTATTAATATTAGAGACGCCACTACTCTGACTCGTGAAAGTTACTATAGTTATGGTCTGGAAATCTAGGGAGAGTGTAGTAGCACGATTTTTGAAAATTGTAGGTTGCATCCATTTAAGTCGTAGCTAAATGGAATGGCCCACTAGATTGCTGCTTTCGTATCCACGTAGGGTGGGAGTTTGGAAGGGAGTAGACGTGTTTAGAATTCGCTGCAGTTATCAAGGAGTTTAATTCGTGATTTAAAATTAAGAACACTTCTGTGGAGTTTGGGTTAATTGCAAAAAGTGGTTTAGCGATTCAACAATCCAAAACCTAATAATGACATTATAAAATATAACCTATATTTATTTCAATAGAAAGAATATTATTGAATACTAAACGGATGAAAAAATAATCTGGAGCTGTCTTGAAAATTTAAAAACGAAATAAAGGATGTTCCTCCCAGAAACATATGAAACTTTGATCAAACCAACCTTGTGGACAACCCTGGAAAAAAGAAGGATCTTGTTAAGGAAGGAAGCAAGCATCCGGAAATTATTAGAAATGCTTCCAGAACATCCGTATCTGTTATGTTTTGCGGAAATACTGCTGCAGAATTATTGCCTCCATACGTAGTCTACCGAGTTATTACTTACATATGGTCCACATCGAAAGAAAATGGTCCTTAAGATTGCTGTTACAGGTTGGTTTGATGCAAATATATTCACGGACTGGCTTGAGAGTTTAATGACACCTCGACTAAAAAACCAGAAAGTAAAAAGCACTGTTGTGATAACCTGTCTTCACATATCACTGTACATGCTCTCCCGTTGTGCCGAGAAAGCAAAATACATTTAATTTATCTTCCGCCTAATAGTACCCGCTTAACCCAGCTTCTCAATGTGCCGTTTTTCAGGACACTGAACATGGCATGGTGGAAGGTGTTATCAGACTGGAAAGAAACTGCAGAAGGGATTCGATCCACGAATATTCAAAAAGAAAGGTTTCCAGGATTGTTATCAAAAATGATGAAAATCATCACATCACGCACTGGGGACAATTTAAAATCTGGGTTTAGAAAATGCGGTGTTTCCTCTGAATGTAGAAGTTCTAAGCCGTATACCCCGGAATACTTATAATCCAAAGATGGTGCAGTCAGAATTTCTTAAAACTGTCCAGGCGAAGAGATCCGAGCTAACCAATATAGTGGCTTTCGATTTGAAAGTGTGGTCTGAGAAGTAAGGCGTTTTGTATCATTTGTGTATGAAGGGAAACTGTACCCTGGTGAAATTTGTGATTAAAACTTACACTGCTGGCTATTTTTTTTATTTATTTTGATTTTTTAATGAATAAAGGGTTTAGTTTCAGTTTCTTACAATTAAAACATAATCCATACAACATTTTGTATTTTTGTGTAGATATTTGAGCCCCGCATAAAGGCTCGTGTAACTTTGCTCCCTCTGCCTAAATAATGGCGTTTTAATGCAAACTTTAGAACGGAGCAAAGAAATCCCGTCCTATGGGAAACTGTCCCGATTTTTGACGGTAAACATTAAAACATTATTAAATAAGTAACCATGTAGATATGGTATTAAATCCCATATGTAAGGTACTAGACGATTTTCGAATTTACTTAGATAGGGTTTTTAAAAACACTTATAAAAGTTGGGCAAAGTACTTTCGCCTTGAGATCAAGGCGAAAGTACGCCTTTTAAGCGACCTAACTGTTGCTCTACGCAGTACATAAATAAGTGTAACAAATATGGTTATATAAGTTGTAAATCTAGAAATATAAGATTAGTACAGCTAAAGGTAGAAGTCATGTGTATTTCATGCAGCCGGGGAGATACCACCACCCTACCATCGATTCTAGTATTGATTCTCCAGTTTTCTGAGCTCAGTAAGGGCTGCCGGTCAGCCTTTTTTTTGTCTTTGTCCATTCTCGCCCTATTTTTCCTTTCGCCCTCACCGTCTTTAGTACAAAATAAAAAAAAAGATGGCTCACTTTCTGATCCATTACTGTAACATCCGCGTTAGAATCTTAATGCTGTTCACCAACATCTTGAACAATTACAACTTGACATTCGGTTTCTGTCTGAAACACAAGTGTCCTCAGAGATACCTAATTCGCCCGACTTGCAATTTCTCCAATGCAGTCTTCACTCTAACTTTCTGTACAATGGAGGAGTGTGTGCCTATCTCAACGGAAACATATCTTGCAGATGATTTTTTCTTTGGAAAATAAAAAATTCGACGTAATTTGGTTCAAATATTCTGGTTCTAAATTCATGTTGCATTAGAGGTCTCCCAATGACAGTAACTTTCAAAACTTCTTCGATCACCTTAGTTTGAAAGTTGATCATCTTCTGCCTCAGCTTCCATCCAGCGGTTTCTCAATTCTGGGAGATTTCAATGACCATAACTCTAATTGGCTGCACAATTCATTTACTACTAACCCTGCTAGTTATGGCGCAGAAACGTTTACTATTTTATGTGATCTTACACAAATGATTTCTAACCCACAGCAATCCCTCATAACCCTAACCATAGTGCATATCTCCTAAACCACTTTCTTACATGAAATCCATTAGTTTATAAAACTCCGGTTCTTTCCCCACTAGGTCTATCTAACCATTGTTTTATAGAAATTATTCTTACTGCTCCTAGTTACTCTGTTGTTCACAACACTGATAGAGCTTTGTGGTGGTTTAAGTCAGCGAAATGGGGTTATTTACGGCATTTCTTTGCAACATTGCTATGTCCTGAATATTGTTTTAAGTCGACCTCGTCTTTGGACAATGATCTTTCAAAATTAGATGCCATCATCATGGACAAAAAACGAAATCGTATAGGTCATCCTTGTTTCCAACCCTGGTTCAATAGGGCTTATGCTGATGCAATAGGAAGTTGTTTGATCAACTAAAATGAAATGAACTAGCTATATCTTGTTTGGGCAGTCGTAAATTTTAGGCTTTATCCAAATCCATCAGTCTTCATTTCCCCCAATAACATCTTTTAACATCTCTGTAGTTGCAAATTCTGTAAACAATACCGGCCATTTCATGGATTTAATGACTTAATGATTCCGGAAAAATGTGCCCTTAGTCAGCTCTTCTTCATACGCTATGGAATTAATTCATTGTCGATACACGCTACTAGAATCGACCATCAGTAGGCTTGATTCCAATAAGGCGACTGGCCCAGACGGTATCCCAGATATTATCTTAAAGAAATGTTCCCCTGAACTAATACCAGTCCTATCTAGCTCTATTTGATCTCTATCCTTTCTGGGGATTTTCCTTCATCACACAAACTAACAAATGTTCAACATATTCCTAAAAAAAGACCACAAGACTGATCCCCCTAACCACCGACTAATTGCCATCACTTCCATTCTGTCTAAAGTAATGAAAAAAGCCATCAATCAGCAACCGCTCTCTTTTATTAAGTCTAAGAAACCTCTTAGTGACCACAAATACGGTTTTAAGCAGAGTCGTTCAAAAGGTGATCTTTCATATGTGACTCAACTTTGGAACAATACATTAGAACAGTCCGGGGAAACAGTCGCAGTCGCTTTAGGTGTCTTAAAGGTATTTGACCAAGTTTCGTGTGTGTTTACTTGCAAACTAAGCTTGTTTGGGTTAACTGATACGCTTATCAACTGGGTGTCCAGCTTCCTTGATAAAAAACGAATACGTACCGTATTAGATGGCTTCTTCTCGAAACTAGTTGGCGGGCGTGCCACAAGGATCAGTTATAACTCCTACACTGTTCTGCTAGACAGCACTCTTCATTGTAGTACATATGAGCCTACTTATAACACTAATCCACCTTCTACCTTAAATCAAGACATTAAAGCTGAAATGTTCAGTTCAGTAAACAAATACATTCAACGTGTCCTTGAATGGGGAAACATAATCTAGTAAAATTTAATGTTAAAAAAACTCAATGTTGCCTTGTGTCCGCTAAAAAAGATCGATCATTTCCTATTGTAAGTATAAATGGCTCATATCTTAGATTTTCCGACTTTTAAGTTTTAATCTGAAAATGTAAACTTTCACCATTATTGCACATAATAAAATACTTATCTTTTTTGGGTTTTTAATGGTGTATTTTAAATTATACAATCTAAACGTTTCGATAACACTTACAGTTATCTTAGTCAGTAGTATGTATTAAAATTGTTAAAAAACTTTTTTAACTTTGACGAAATTGTTTCAACATCTTTAACAATTTTAGCACATATTACTATTGACGAAGATAACTGTAAGTGTTATCGAAACGTTTAGATTGTATAATTTAAAATACACCATTAAAAACCCAAAAAAGATAAGTATTCTGAAGTTTTAAGTTTTCAGATTCTATTACTATGTTAGGAATGACTATGTCCTCTAAGCAGTACTTTACCTCACGACAACTATTAGACGAGAGAGTATATAAGGTCTAAATTCGACCTCATCTAGAATACAATTCTCACTACTGGTTGATGCTCCTAATACACCCTCTATATCGATGATCATATTCAAAGACGGGCGGTAAGGCTTATACGTCACTCGCCATTAGCTTCTGATATACAGTCCCTTGATCATAGAAGAATTGTTTCGATGCTTTCTTTGTACTATCGGTATTGGCGGCTTTTGTTCTGCTGAATTACATTCTTTGGCACCATCTCTGGCCATCTATGCTAGAAATACTCGGTTTGCTGATCCAGATCATTAATATGAGGCATACAGTTTAACTTGTCGTACAAAACGGGTATTGAGATGGTTTACTCGGTACGTAGGACTCTGTACTTTTAATATAAACCCCTACAGCTGCTGGAAAAGTTAGGACGGAGTGCTAACTATCGGTAATGGGGTCTCGATGGAGCCAAAGCTGCTATCAAATGCGTACAGGGCGGAACCGCATGTTGTGGAAATGCGGGGCTCTGATCGAACCCTCAGCAGCTAGTTTCTCTTGTTTTGAAGTTATCTGACTGCTGTTTATTTATAGGTTTTACAATCAATCTCTTAGTTAGACTATTGTTACGCTTATTCATGTTCAGTACACTGTGAGTGATTACAAACAGTATGCTAACTTCTAATTATGCAAGAGTATCCTACACGCACCTACAATCCAAGAGAGACAACTAATTAATGCTTTAAGAGGTCTTGTGAGCGGAATGGGACGTTTCGGCGCGACCGATACGGCGCTACCGATTAGGCGCGAGGACGTTTCGACGCAAGACGCTTCGGCGCGAACACGATTCGGCGAAGAGACTAAGTGTGGGCGGTGCATTAGAACCCGAGGTGCCGCAAGAAGTTATTTCCCACATCTGTTATGTTTTCATAAGTAATCTAAGCGCGGTGAAAATTTTCGTTTAAAGCTTATTACTATTTTTAACCGCTTCATAACCTTTTGTGTACTGCTACCTTGCATAATAATTCTACATATTCATTTTAATGATTACTGAGGTTATCCCAAAAATATTTGAAAAATATGGTAGGTATCTATTTATTCATTTATTTGTTTATTTATTTATGTGTAACTAAACGGCCTAAGGCCTAATTATAAGCTTCATTAAATATTAACAAAGAAATAAATGACGTGTATATGTGTATATATGCAGCAGTGCAAGGTATAAGCAGGGCTGACCATCAATTACTGTTATTGATGCGATTCAAAAATTAAATTTAGAATTAAAAAAAGTTTTGAAGATAATATATCCAAATTTTTTAAACCAGGGGTACAGAAGTGTGGAACACGTACTTGTGCCCCTGTTTGGTTCTGAAATCTGTCTAACCCGACTGTAACAATCACCGAGGCAAAAAATTGTGTATTAGGACATCATAAGTTTGAAGAGTTATTTGTTCATCTAATACTTTGGTTTCTGCCCTTTCCTAATTTTTGTAATTCTTTTGATTCTAAAATTAGCAAACCTTTTTTGTATCAAGTATTCAGAAGTCCGGAAGAGGAATTTATGACACAGTTTGCTTCTGAAATCGGCGTAAATTGAGGCACAATTTGTGTATCAGGACATCATGAGTTTGAAGAGGTATTTGCACAACTTTTTTATACCAGGGGTACAGAAGTGTGGAACACGTACTTGTGCCCCTGTTTGGCTCTGAAATCTGTTTAACCCGACTGTAACAATCAACAAGGCCAAAATTGTGTATTAGGACATCATAAGTTTGAAGAGGTATTTGTTCACCTAATACTTTGGTCTTCTATTATTTCCTAATTTTTATAGTACTTTTAATTCTATAATTAAAAAACCTTTTTTGTGTCATGCATTCAGAAGTCCGGAAGAGGAATCTATGACCCTGTTTGCTTCTGAAATCGGCGTAAATTGAAGCAAGTTTTGTGTATTAGGACATCATGAGTTTGAAGAGGTATTTGCTCACCTTCTTTATACCAGGGGTACAGAAGAGTGGAACACGCACTTGTGCCCCTGCTTGGCTCTGAAATCTGCCTAACCCGACTGTAACAATCATCGAGGCAAAAATTGTGTATTAGGACGTCGTAAGTATAAAGAGGTATTTGTTTACCTAATACATTGGTCTTCTGTCCTTTTCTAATACTTATAGTTCTTTTGATTCTAAAATTAACAAACTTTCTTTGTAACAAGTAATCAGAAGTCCAGAAGAGGAATTTAAGACCCTGTTTGCTTCTGAAATCTGGGCAAATTGAGGCAAAATTTGGGTATTAGAACATCATGAGTTTGAAGAAGTATTTGCTCACCTTTCTTATACCGGGGGTACAGAAGTGTGAAACACGTACTTGTGCCCCTGTTTGGTTCTGAAATCTGTCTAACCCGGCTGTAACAATCATCGAGGCAAAAATTGTGTATTAGGACATCGTAAGCTTAAAGAGGTATTTGTTTACCTAATACTTTGGTCTTCTGTCCTTTCCTAATTCTTATAGTTCTTTTGATTCTAAAATTAACAAACCCTTTTTGTGTCAAGTATTCAGAAGTCCAGAAGACGAATCTATGAGCCTGTTTGCTTCTGAAATCGGCGTAAATTGAGGCAAAATTTGTGTATTACGACATCATGAGTTTGTAGAGGTATTTGCTCACCTTTTTATACCAGGGGTACAGAAGTGTGGAACACGTATTTGTGCCACCGTTTGGTTCTGAAATCTGTCTAATCCGACTGGAACAATCAGCGAGTCATAAATTGTGTATTAGGACATCATAAGTTTGAAGAGGTATTTGTTCACCTAATACTTTGGTCTTTTGTTCTTTCCTAACTCGTATAGTACTTTTGATTCTAAAATTAACAAACCTTTTTTGTGTCAAGTATTCAGAAGTCCGGAAGAGGAATTCATGACCCTGTTTGCTTCTGAAATCGGCGTAAATTGAGGAAAAATTTGTGTATTAGGACATCATGGGTTTGAAATGGTATTTGCTCCCTTTTTTTATACCAGGGGTACAAAAGTGTGGAACACGTACTTGTGCCCCTGTTTGGTTCTAAAATCTGTCTAACCCTACTGTAACAATCATCGAGGTAAAAATTCTGTATTGGGACATCGTAGGTTTGAAGAGGTATTTGTTCACCTAATATTTTGGTTTTTTGTTCTTTCCTAATTCTTATAGTTCTTTTGATTCTAAAATTAACAAACCTTTTTTGTGTCGAGTATTCAGAAGTTAGGAAGAGGAACCTATGACCCCGTTTGCTTCTGAAATCAGCGTAAATTGAGGCAAAATTTGTGTGTTAGGACATCATGAGTTTGAAGTCGTATATTTGCTCACCTTTCTTACACCAGGGTACAGAAGTGTGGTACTCGTACTTGTGCCCCTGTATTTATAAATCTGTCTAACCCTACTGTAACAATCATCGATGCAAAATTTGTGTATTAGGACATCATAAGTTTGAAGAGGTATTTGCTCACCTTTTTGATACCAGTGGTACAAAAGTGTGGAACACGTACTTGTGCCCCTGTTTGGATCAGAAATCTGTCTAACCCGACAGTAACAATCATCGAGGCAAAAATATGTGTATTGGGACATCGTAAGTTTGAAGATGTATTTGTTCACCTAATATTTTGGTTTTCTGTAATTTCCTAATTCTTATAGTACTTTTGATTCAAAATTAACAAACCTTTTTTGTGTCAACTATTCAGAAGTCCGGAAGAGGAATCTATGACCTTGTTTGGTTCTGAAATCGGCGTAAGTTGAGGCAAAGTTTGTGTATTAGGACATCATGAGTTTGAAGAGGTATTTGCTCACCTTTTTTATACCAGGGGTACAGAAATGTGGAACTCGTACTTGTGCCCCTGTTTGGTTCTAAAATCTGAATAAACCCCACTGTAACAATCATCGAGGCAAAAATTGAGTATTAGGACATCGTAAGTTTAATGAGGTATTTGTTAACCTAATACCTTGTTCGTCTGTTATTTCCTAATTCTCATAGTTCCTTTGATTCTAAAATTAACAAACCTTTTTTGTGTCAAGTATTGAGAAGTCCGGAAGTGGAATCTATGACCCTGTTTGCTTCTGATATCGGCGTAAATTGAGGCAAAATTTGTGTATTAGGACATCATGAGTTTTAAGAGGTATTTGCTTACCTTCTTTATATCAGGGTTACAGAAGTGTGGAACACGTACTTGTGCCCCTGTTTGGTTCTGAAATCTGTCTAACCCGTCTGTAACAATCATCGAGGCAAAAATTGTATATTAGGACATCATAAGTTTGAAGAGGTATTTGGTCACCTAATACTTTGGTCTTTTGTTCTTTCCTAATTCGTATAATATTTTTCACTCTAAAATTAACAAACCTTTTTCGTGCCAAGCATTCAGAAGTCCGGAAGAGGTATTTATGACCCTGTTTGCTTCTGAAATCGGCGTAAATTGAGGCAAAATTTGTGTATTAGGACATCATGAGTTTGTAGAGGTATTTGCTCATTTTTTTTATACCTGGGGTACAGAAGTGTGGAACTCGTATTTGTGCCTCTGTTGGGTTCAAAAATCTATCTAACCCTACTGTAACAACCATCGAGGCAAAAATTGTGTATTGGGCCATCATAAGTTTGAAGAGGTATTTGTTCACATTTTTTATACCAGGGGTGCAGTAGTGTGGAACTCGTACTTGTGTCCTTGTTTGGTTCTAAAATCTGAATAAACTCTACTGTAACAATCATCGAGGCAAAAATTGTGCATTAGGACATCATAAGTTTGAAGAGGTATTTGTTCACCTAATACTTTGTTCTTCTGCTATTTCCTAATTCTTATAATTGTTTTGAGTCTAAAATTAACAAACCTTTTTTGTGTCAAGTATTCTGAATTCCGGAAGAGGAATTAATGACCTTGTCTGCTTCTGAAATCGGCGTAAATTGAGGCAAAATTTGTGTATTAGGACGTCATAAGTTTGAAGAGGTATTTGCTCACCTTTTTGATACCAGGGGTACAGAAGTGTAGAACACGTACTTGTGCCCCTGTTTGGTTCAAAAATCTGTGTAACACGACTGTAAGAATCATTGAGACAAAAATTGTGTATTAGGACGTCGTAAGGTTGAAGATGTATTTGTTCACCTTATATTTTGGTCTTCTGTTCTTTCCTAATTCTTATAGTTCTTTTGACTCTAAAATTAACAATCCTTTTTTGTGTCAAGTATTCAGAAGTCCGTAAAAGGGATCTATGAAGCTGATTGCTTCTGAAATCAGCGTAAATTGAGGCAAAATTTGTGAATTAGGACATCATGAGTTTGAAGAGGTTTTTGCTCGCTTTTTTTGTACCAGGGGTACAGAAGTGTGGAACACGTACTTGTGCCCTAGTTTGGTTCTGAAATTTGTCTATCCCGACTGTAACAATAATCGAGGCAAAAATTGTGTATTAGGACTTCATGAGTTTGAAGAGGTGTTTGCTCACCTTTTTTAGACGAGGGTAAAGAAGTGTGGCACACGTACTTGTGCCCTTGCTTGGTTCTGAAGGCCGTCTTATTCAACTGTAACAATCATCGAGGCAAAAATTGTGTATTAGGACATCGTATGTTTAAAGGGGTATTTGCTAACCTAATACTTTAGTCTTTTGTCCTTTCCTAAATCTTATAGTTCTTTTGATTCTAAAATTAACAAACCTTTTTTGTGTCAAGTATTCAGAAGTCCGGAAGAGGAATCTATGAAACTGTTTGCTTTTGAAATCGTCGTAAATTGATGCAAAATATGTGTATTAGGACATCATGAGTTTGAAAAGGTGTTTGCTCATTTTTTTATACTAGGTGTACAGAAGAGTGGAACACGTACTTGTACCTCTGTTTGGTTCTGAAATCTGTCTAACCCGACGGTAACAATCATCGAAGCAAAAATTGTGTATTAGGACATCATAAGTTTGAATAGGTATTTGTTTACATAATACTTTGGTCTTCTGTTCTTTCCTAATTCTTATAGTTCTTTTGATTCTAAAATTAACAAACCTTTTTTGTGTCAAGTATTCGGAGGTCCGGAAGAGGAATCTATGACCCTGTTTGCTTTAGAAATCGTTGTAAATTGAGGCAGAAATTGTGTATTAGGACATCATAAGTTTGAAGAGGGATTTGTTTACCTAATACTTTGGTCTTCTGTTCTTTCCTCATTCTTATAGTTCCTTTGATTCAAAATTTAACAAGCCTTTTTTGTCTTAAGTATTCAGAAGTCCGGAAGAGTAACATATGACCCTGTTTGCTTCTGAAATCGGCGTAAATTGAGGCAAAATAGGAGACTCGTGGGGCTTTTCTACGACGACGTTGCGCACGAAGTTCGCGACGTCGCATTTTTGTTGGAACCCCCGAAAGTCGAAATTTGGCAAAACCTCTACGTTCGATGAAACTGACGAAATCGTAATTCGGAAACGGTTCGTCTCCCACGAGTGCTTACTTGCGGTAAAGATAAAAGGAGAGTTGGCGCGTCGGTAGCCGTTATCAACGTTTTTTCTAATCGTACGCCGGAGAAATAAAATAGCTTTTAGAAAAAAAACGGTTTTTTACCCACAACTCGACTGATAGCGATAATTAAAAGACCACGCCTACGTCGTCTTGTAGAGTTTAGTTCGGGCCGTCACCGGAGGGCGCTCTTTAAATTTAAATCCACGCGGTTTTTGAAGGAGGGGTGGGGGAAAAATTAATTTTCAAACTCGAATATCTCGGAAACGACAAAAGATACGGACGTGATTCTTTCTGCATCGAATTTTCGAGAAAAAAACTGCGTAGGGTCGACGTCGATCAAAATCGATTTTTTTTCGAAAAAGTCGAATAAATCGAAAAAATTCGAAAAAAAATTGTAAACTCTTCCCGTTCGCTCGATTACGGTCCCATTTGGACGCGGTTTTTTTTGTTGTGCTCGGTATCTATTGCCATTTACGAATTTGCAAACGAGTCTCGCACGTTCGATGCAAGAAAAAATGTTAAAAATCGATTTAATGTCGAAAATGCTATTTTAATGAGATTTTTCGGTTCGAAAGAAACTTGACGGGCGGTTATCGACTTTTCTAGTGATTAAGTTACGTACGTTATCGAATTAGAATCGAATTCCATTTAAAACTCGAAAATCGGACCGGAATTTACCGAGTTACGAACTTTTTCAATGCTTTTTAAATGGGAAGATTCACCGGTTGACGTGGTCGGCCAAGTTTGAACTCTTCCCGATCTCTCGAATACGGTCCGATTTGGACACGGTTTTTTTTGTTGTACTCGGTATCTATTGCCATTTACGAATTTGTAAACAAGTTGGCCACGTTCGGCACAAGGAAATATGTTATAGTTCAATTTAGTGTCGGAAAAGCTATTTTAATGCGATTTTTCGATTTGAAGGACACTTAAACGACGGATATCGACGTTGTTGTTAATTAAATTACGTACATTATCGAATTAGAATCGAATGCCGTTTAGAGCTCTAAAATCGGACCGGGATCGAGCGAGTTACGAACTTTTTCAATGCTTTTTAAATGGGGAAAATTCGAGTGTCGATAAAAATGGAAGGGGGAGGGAGAGGGGCGTCTTTTGATTCGTTTCGTCGAAACGAACCGGGGAAACAAAATTTCATCAAAATCGGGTCGTTAGTTCGGACGCAGTGGCCTTTTAAAGTTGTACAAAATTCTTAAAAATGTTTATCTATCTCTCTCAGACTTATGTAACACACACACATATGATGGTGTGTTTTTTTTAAGTCCACGCGCATCGATTCTGAAGAAAGTTGACTTCACGCATCTCTTAATAACGTCGTTATTTACCGAGAGATTTTTTCGAAACCTTCCACCAATGTAGATCGGTACCAAACGCTAAAACGGATTTTTTACTTTTTTGTATCCCCTCCACTTTTCGAGATATAGAGTCATCTTCCTTATTTCACACATCCGGACTCTGAAATTTAAAATATAGGTTCCTTTGGGCACCTAGATGAAGAATCCGTCAAAAAATGCAAGTCGACTTTTTTGGTCTAAAACGCGTACCTCAAATGGAATGAATTTTCAAAGTGAAGTTAAACGGGTTCTACTAGGAGCCTAAGACACAATACAACTTAAAAACTGACTCTAAAACAAAACCGGGCTTTACAATGAACGAAAAACCTGACCCCTCCAAAATCACTCTAAACTACTTTTAAAATCATTTTTAGGCATTTTTCTACCATTATAGGTTTTAACCAAATTTGACTCTTCTAACCTCAATTTCCTCCCAATCGCTCACAATGTATATTTATTTCCGCTTAAATTCTGTAAAAATACCTTTTAAATTAAACAAGAAAGAAGTTTTCTCACCAAATTAGTTAAATATTTATTAAATCAATACGTTTTTATAATTCACATTCTTTCTACTTACTGTGATACTGTTACATACAATTAAGTATTGTGATTAGAAATTCAAATTACAATCAACAATTTATATTTGTTTATAATACTATAATGCATTTAACTCCTACTGTAATTTAGCAAGATAATCTTTCACTATATAAACAATCAGAATAAAATTTATAAACATTATTTTTAATAATGTGTTAGATTTTTTTTTGTAATTTTTCTAAATTTAAAACATTTCGAATATTTCCAGATATAATAATATGAATTCATTTTTTGAAGCTATAAATTTTTAGGTTGGTACTTGTGAGTGTCGAATTCATAATTATTAAAAATCCCAAAATTTAAAACAACCATTCTTCCCAATAGAAAACATACTTTTTAGTATAATTAATGATGTACTTCTTTTGATTAACAGAATTATATAACCATTATTAAAATTAAATTAAAATGCCATTGCAATGTATCTTTGAACATGATAAAAAAAATTTTGATATTTTCAATTTCTTAATTTCATTGGAACTACAATATTTACATTTGATCTACTGTAAATGATACCACTGATTAAAAATTGTTAATAGAACATTACGTTTTGATTATGAATGTTCCTTTTTGTTGTTATTCCCAAACATAACCTATTTTCAAAACTACTCTCACAGTTTACCAAAAAATTGCATATGTTTAAACTAAACAATTAAGATGAGATTATTTTCATTTGTATACATTTATAAATAAAACAACTATGTATTTGTTAATAGATTATCAAAAAATCTCCTAATGTGCAAACATATAGTTCAATAATATTAATTGTTATCCATAACAGTTTGTAAGTATTTAATATTATTCACCTTACTATTTCTTTTTACTCGGGCAAAGTACAGGTCGTAGGTTCAAAACTCGAGGTAAACTTTTTATTTATGTATTTAATAAAATTAATAATAATTTTTAATTATATATTTACCTTTGAACTTATTCGTTCATAACAAAAACTTATAATAATTCTTTTTAGATTGTTTCAAAATCTGCAAAAATATGAAATAGGATACTAGAATTTGGACTACTTCATATAATTTTAAATCAAAATGTTTTAAGTATTGATATACATATCCAATTATATACACAAAATAAAATTATGAAACAGCTTTAACATTGAGTACTTATGTAATTGTTTCGGTGGAAGTTGTTTAATTATTCTGTGCGTGAATATTGGTTCTAACCATTACAAAATATTTTTATATATGCAATGAAAATGATATCTATTAACTAACGATTTGTATAAAACATGAAGGTTAAATATAAAATCGAAGTTATGTTGATAAATACTAATAACATTGAGTTTTATATATACATTTTCATTATTTTTTCATTAAAGAAATATATTCTTTTTACGACTTATGTTATACACCTACAGTTTCACATATTCTAAAAACAAACATGAATATTAATCACATTACAAAACAAAGCTAAATCAACCAAAGGTAAGTACTTATTTTACTATCAAATAGATTAAAATTTATTTTTAAGTGTATTAATAATTACATTTGTATGTACTATGTATATATTCTCTCAAACCTGCATACGATTCGATTTGGAATACTTATGGTTGAAAATAATCTTAGTAGTACCATATCTATAAAAAAATATTTATGGTTCAACCAATTTATTTATATTTGTATAAATGTCATACAAAAGTATACTTTTTACATATTAATTTAACAATTTTTTATCTGGTGAAACTTTATTACATGAGTGAAACTGTTTTTAAGTTTTTACTAGGTTGTTTAAAGTGACAGTTGTTTTGACAACACACTGTATCTTCCTCAGATTGAATATATCAACCATATTTATTTACTATCATACAAGAATGTAAATATAAACGAATAAACTTTGACTATATCAAAAAGAAGTAAAACTTTATTCGACAACATATTTTCATACTTTATGCAATGTTAAGTATAGAGTTTTTAAGTCATTATCTCAAATATTTTAGTTGATTTATTTTCAAAAATGTGAATTAACAATTTTGATAGTACTGTAACCGTTAATTTTTGTTATTTACAATGTCACTTTTAGAAATTAACTGCATACTACATAAGTGAAACTGTTTTTAAAATTTTAAAATGACAATTGTTTCGACAAAACATTTTCCTCAGATTAAATATTTCAACCACATTTATTTATCAAACAAGAATGTTATTGTAAATAAACAAACGTTTATTGTATTAAACTAAAATAAAACTTTGTTCGACAACTTATTTTCATATTTGATTCTTTGTTAAATATAGATTGTTTTAATTGATACTTAAAACACAACACAAATTTAAATTCGATCCTAAACCAAAACCAAGTTATACAATTAATAAATATAATTTTTAAATATTTTGTTTTTAATTATGTTATATTTTTCTATACTAATTTAAAAATTAAAGTAGTTCAAATATTTCCTACGTGAAACAACTATTTGAAGCTAAATTTTCAGGTTGGTGTCGGTGTACATTAAATTACCAATTATTCAAATTCCCAAAATTTAAAACAATTATTTGATGATAGTTTTAAATTTATGTTATCAGTGAAACAAAACAAAATTTAATTGTCTTTTTATACCCACAATAATTTTTGCCCTTTAAATCTTATTCAATACCTATTCATAACTATTTTTATTTCATTTTTAGTTAAACTAATTTCAATAACGGTACGCCACTGACTAATTAAATAAATGAAAAAATTAGGTTAGAACTTTGTATTTATAATTAAGTTTTATTGTACTTAAATAATTTATGTTATATGTAAATGGACAATAAAAAAATCGAACATGAATATGTGCGATATAAAATATATGAAATTGACGTTACAAGATTAAACATATTTCTACATCATTCATTGAAACAGTACAGTTTTGACATTTTTATTATACTGACTATGTAAGTTTTAATTTGTGTTACGTAAATGTTAAAAATTACTTATTAACTTTACACCAATTTTTTATAAATTGCAATAAATCATAAACATATGATGTTTACCTATTAAATTACATTTCATTTTTATTGTTAGTAATAATTACAGAACAATTTATTTTTTTGTTTTTAGTTTTTAACATTAATTTACACACATATTCAAAACTGTTTATTAATTTTATATTTTCTTTTTAGTTTAAGTAATATATGTGTATTCTACATTGATTTCCTATATACGATTTCATCAAAGAAAAACCAAGAAAAATCATTTTACAACAGAACTACAAAAGTATTATTCGAATCAGTTTTAGATACCACTACAGTATAAAAATATTTTATTTTTAAATCTTATCGACTAACTTTAAATCTTTAAAGTGAAAATACTAATCATATAAGTGTTTTAACTTTTTTCAAACTTTTTATATGAAATATAAACCATTTTAAGAAATAATCCTGAAACACGTCGATTTTTGATTTTAATTTAACGTATTTTAAAATAATAATCTAATATACAGGGTGAATTACTTGTATCAAACAAAACCAGCAAATATTCAAGAATTAAAAGAGTGAATTCGGACAGCAATAAACAATATTTCTCAAGACACAATAAACAAGGTTCAACAAGAATTTGTACACCGTTTGGGTTACTGTCAAATACAGCAAGGGCTGCAGTTCGAACATTTATAAAGTCATGTCTTTCATCATTCTCTCCGCTAGACAACAAGTATTTTTGATAATATTGTTAATTTAACTAATAAAGAATGTTATGCGTTACTTTATTAGCACACACAAAACTATTGTATTTTTGTCCATCCTGTACCAATTGGAGTCAACATGTGATACATTTTTGGAATCAGCTCAGCTAGAGCAACCCGAAAATTGAAACAAAATGGGGGTGTTCCATTTAAAAAAAATGGCGGTGACGTTATTACTCGAAAGTAATTCTCCCTGTATATTAGATTATTATTTTAAAATACGGTAAATTAAAATCAAAAATCGTTGTGTTTCAGGATTATTTCTTAAAATGGTCTGTTTAGCTAAAAATTAATTTGTTCCATACTTTACGGACACAGTGTATAACATTACATTAATGATATTACATTTTCATTGATAATTATAAATAAATGAGTTCTTAATCAATTTTGGTAAAAATTTAATTATGAAATTCTGTTGTCGATTTAGTTCACTTTTTGATTTTGTGAAATATATAAAACAGTAACAAATGAAATTTAAGTTTTAGAATGAACCAAACTATCTATTTTTTATATTTTACAAAAAAATTTGTATTATAAAACATAAAATAAATTTTATGTAACTAAAAATAAAATTTTTTTATAGATTCTAACACTCGTAAATATTCTACATTAGCATATTAAAGTGTAAGTTTTCAAGTATTTGTTCAAAATTTATAAACAGCATCCTTTTCAAGCTTACAATAAATATGATTCACGTACAATCTGAAACATAACATTATAATAAATTCCAAATTTTTAACAACATACTGTAATTTCTACCTTTTTATGAAATTTCTGTATAAATACTTTAATTCAATTTATTTCCTATCCGACATTTTATTGTTGTTAAAATGTATAAATACTATTTATTTAATCAAATTGTTTTAAACCCATATTTGCCTTTTCATTATTGTAAAGAATTTTACATTTACATCAATAGAGGCTTGTATCTCGATAGATTAGTTATTTAGAGCGGTACTCTAGCAAAGTATGTCGTAGATTCAAATCCCACTCGAAATAATTTATCTATGCATTTCGTAAAGTTAGTAATTTTTAAAAACATATAGTTTATAAAAAAATGTAATTACAATTTCTATTGATATATAATAAGTGTGTACATATATTAAATAAGTATATAAAAATATATTAAAATAAGTAAAATAAATGTATTGTATATGTACTTATTTGATATAACTAATAAAAATATTAATTATCCTATCACATTGTTTTAATTAACACATTCAGGTTGAATAGCAAGTAAACATTTTAAAAATAAAAAGGTTTTAGAGATCAAATTAACATATTTATTATTAAACAATTACCTACAAATATTAAAATAAAAAATATCATTTAATAATTCAAACGTTTAAATTCATACCTTCAAAATGTTTAATTTATCAACAAAGGTTTATTAAATGATAATCAAATAAAAGGGAATTATTACTATTTTAATGTTTTATGTTTAAAATATTTGTAACGTGGGAAATAAAATTGAAATACACAAAAACGAATTCATTTTTAAACTAATTCACCTCAGTCTTACATTTCATCTACTAAAAATCTCATACATATATTTCGTAACAAAAATTTGTAATGTCTATGTACATAAGTTCAATCCGCACTCAAAATCTTTTAAAAGCGTTTGTGACTCTAGCAGAGACTTTAAATGCGTAGCATTTTCTTTGGATGTGCAAATGTATGCAATATTCAGAGAAGATCTCCGCCAAACGACTTTGACAGCATTTTACATCTAAAACTAGCTCCGTCGCTAGTTTAAAAAAAGTGAGCAAATCCATCTTCAAACTCATGATGTCCTAAAACAAAATTTGCCTCAATTTACGCCGATTTCAGAACCCAACAGGGTCATAGGTTCCTCTTCCGGACTTCTGAATACTTAACACAAAAAAGGTTTGTTAATTTTAGAATCAAAGGAACTATAAGAACTAGGAAAGAACAGAAGACCAAAGTATTAGGTAAACAAATACCTCTTTAAACTTATGATGTCCTAATAAACAATTTTTGCCTCGATGATTGTTACGGTTGGGTTAGACAGGTTTCGGAACCAAACAGGGGCACAAGTACGTATTCCACACTTCTGTACCCCTGGTATAAAAAAGGTGAGCACGTACCTCTTCAAACTCATAATATCCTAATACACAAAGTTTGCCTCAATTTACGTCGATTTCAGAAGCAAACAAGGACATAGATTTCTCTTCCGGGTTTCTGAATACTTGACACAAAAAGGTTTGTTAATTTTAGAATCAAAAGTACTATATGAATTAGGAAAGAACATAAGACCAAGATATTAGGTAAGCAAATACCTCTTCGTACTTATGACGTCCTAATACACAATTTTTGCCTCGATTATTATTACAGTCGGCTTAGACTTCGGAACCAAACAGGGGCACACGTACGTGTACCACACTTCTGTACCCCTGCTATAAAAAAAGTGAGCAGACACCTCTTCAAACTCATGATGTCCTGAAACACAAAGTTTGTCTCAATTTACGCCGATTTCAGAAGCAAACAGTGTCATAGGTTTCTCTTCCGGACTTCTGAATACTTGACACAAAAAAGATCTGTTAATTTTTGAATCAAAAGAACTATAAGAATTAGGGAAGAACAGAAGACCGAGGTATTAGTTAAAAAAATGCCTCTTCAAACTTATGATGTCTTAATACACAATTTTTGCCTCGATGGTTATTATAGTCGTGTTACGTAGACTTCGGAACTAAACAGGGGCACATGTACGTGTTCCAAACTTCTGTACTCCTGATATAAAAAAGGTGAGCAAATACATCTTCAAACTCATGACATTCTAAAACACAAAGTTTACCCCAATTTACGCCGACTTCAGAAGCAAACAGGGTCATAGGTTCCTCTTCCGGACATCTGAATGCGTGACACAAAAAAGGTTTGTTAATTTTAGAATCAAAAGAACTACAAGACTTAGGAAAGAACAGAAGACCAAAGTATTAGGTAAACAAATACCTCTTCAAACTTATGATATCCTAATACACAATTTTTGGCTGGATGACTATTACAGTCGAGTTAGACAGATTTCAATACCAAACTGGGGCACAAGTCCGTGTTCCACACTTCTGTACCCCTGGTACAAAAGGTGAGCAGATACATCTTCAAACTCACGATGTCCTAATACACAAAGTTTGCCTCAATTTACGCGGATTTCAGAAGCAAACAGGGTCATAGATTCCTATTCTGGGCTTCTGATTACTTGACACAAAAAAGGTTTGTTAATTTCAGAGTGAAAAGAACTATAAAAATTAGGAAAGAACAGAAGACCAAAGTATTAGATAAACGAATACTTCTTCAAACTTATGATGTCCTAATACACAATTTTTGCATCGATGTTTATTACAGTCGGGTTAGACAGACTTCGGAACCAAACAGGGGCACAGGTACGTGTTCCACACTTCTGTACCCCTGGTATAAAAAAGTGAGCAAATTCGTCTTCAAACTCATGATGTCCTAATACACAAATTTTGCCTCAATTTACGCCGACTTCAAAAGCAAACAGTGTCAGATTCCTCTTCCGGACTTCTGAATACTTGACACAAAAAAGGTTTGTTAATTTTAGAATCAAGAGAACTACAAGAATTAGGGAAGAACAGAAGACCAAAGTATTATGTAAACAAATACCTCTTCAAACTTATGATGTCCTAATACCCAATTTTTGCCTCGATGATTTTTACAGTCGAGTTAGACAGATTTCACAACCAAACAGGGGCACACTTACGTGTTCCACACTTCTGTACCTCTGGTATAAAAAAGTGAGCAAACACTTCTTCAAACTCATGATGTCCTAAACCACAAAGTTTGCCTCAATTTACGCCGTTTTCAGAAGCAAACAGGGTTATAGATTCCTCTTTCGGACTCCTGAATACTTGACACAAAAAAGGTTTGTTAATTTTAGAATCAAAAGAACTATAAGGATTAGGAAAGAACAGAAGACCAAAGTACTAGGTAAACAAATACCTCTTCTAACTTATGATGTCCTAATAAACAATTTTTGCCTCGATGATTGTTACAGTTGGGTTAGACAGATATTAGAACCAAACATGTCGCGAACTTCGTTCGCGACGTCGCATTTTTGTGGGATCCCTCGAAAGTGGAAATTTTGCAAAACCTCTACGTCCGTTGAAACTGACGAAATCGTGATTCGGAAACGGTTCGTCTCGCACGAGTGCTTACTTGCGGTAAAGATAAAGGGAGAGTTGGCACGTCGATAGCCGTTATCGACGTTTTTTCTAATCGTACGTCGGCGGAATAGGGGCCGGGGAAAGAAAAAACCTTTTCGAAAAAAAAACGGTTTTTTAGCCACAACTCGAGAGATACCGATAAATAAAAGACCACGCCTATGTCTGTAGAAGTTCATATGTGAGTAACATATACTTTTTAAGTTAAACAAGAGAAAGAAGTTTTCTTACCAAATTAGTGAAATATTTATTAATTCAATACGTTTTTATAATTTACATTCTTTCTACTTACTGTGATACTGTAATATACAATTAAGTATTGTGATTAGAAATGTATAAATTATATTAAAATATTTTAATGTTATACGATTCAAATTTCAATCAACAATTTATATTTGTTTATAATACTATAAAGCATTTATCTCCTACTATAATTTAGCAAGGTAATCTTTCATTATATAAACAATCAAAATAAAATTTATAAACATTATTTTTAATGATGTGTTAGATTTTTTTGTAATTTTTCTAAATTTAAAACATTTCGAATATTTCCAGATATTATAAATTCATTTTTTGAAGCTATAAATTTTTAAGTTGGCACTTATGCGCGTCGAATTCATAATTATTAAAAATCCCAAAATTTAAAACAACCATTCTGTCCTGTAGAAAGCATACTTTTTAGTATAATTAATGATGTACTTCTTTTGATTAACAGAATTATATAACCATTATTAAAATTAACTTAAAATGCCATTGCAATGTATCAATGTTTATTCGTTTACAGTACTTGTTTAAATTTGTACATAATAAAGAAATTTTTCATATTTTCAATTTCTTAATTTCATTGGAACTACAATATTTACATTTGATCTACTGTAAATGTTACCACTGATTAAAAATTGTTAATAGAACATTACGTTTTGATTATGAATGTTCCTTTTGTTGTTATACTCAAACATAACCTATTTTCAAAACTACTCTCACAGTTTAACAACAAATTGTATATGTTTAAACTAAACAATTAAGATGAGATTATTTTCATTTGTATTCATTTATAAATAAAACAACTATGTATTTAAAATTATTATTATTTTTATTAAATACGTAAATAATTACATATTTACCTTTGAACTTATTCGTTCACAACAAAAACTTATAACTATGTATTTGTTTATAGATTATCTCCTAATGGGCAAACATATAGTTCAATAATATTAATTGTTATCCGTAACAGTTTGTAAGTACTTATAACTGTTCATATTTAATATTATTCACCTTACTATTTCTTTTTAGATTGTTTCAAAATCTGCAAAAATATAAAATAGGATACAAGATTCTGGACTACTTCATATAATTTTAAATCAAAATGTATTGATATAAATATCCAATTATATACACAAAATGAAATCATGAAACAGCTTTAACATTGAGTACTTATGTAATTGTTTCGGTGGAAGTTGTTTAATTATTCTATGCATAAATGTTGGTTTTATCCATTTCAAAATATTTTTATATATGCAATGAAAATGATATCTATTAACTAACGATTTGTATAAAACATGAGGGTTAAATATAAAATCGAAGTTATGTTGATAAATACTAATAACATTGAGTTTTATATATACATTTTCATTATTTTTTCATTAAAGAAATATATTCTTTTTACAACTACGTTATACACCCAGAGTTTCATATAATGTAAAAACATGAATATTAATCACATTACAAAACAAAGCTAAATCAACCAAAGATAAGTACTTATTTTACTATCAAGTAGATTAAAATATATTTTTAAGTGTATTAATAATTACATTTGCATGTACTATGTATATATTCTCTCAAACCTGCATACGGTTTGATTTGGAATACTTATGGTTGAAAATAATCTTAGTAGTACCATATCTATACAAAAATATTTATGGTTCAACCAATTTATTTATATTTGTATAAATGTCATACAAAAGTATACTTTTTACATATTAATTGAACAATTTTTTATCTGGTGAAACTTTACTACATGAGTGAAACTGTTTTTAAGTTTTTACAATGTTGTTTAAAGTGATAATTGTTTCGACAACACTGTATCTTCCTCAGATTGCATATATCAACCATATTTATTTACTATCAAACAAAAATTTAAATATAAATGAATAAACTTTGACTATATCAAAAAGAAGTAAAAGTTTATTTGGCAACATATTTTCATACTCTATGCAATGTTAAGTATAGAGTTTTTAAGTCAATTATCTCAAATATTTTAGTTGACTTATTTTCAAAAATGTGAACTAACAATTTTGATAGTGCTGTAACAGTTAATTTTTGTTATTTACAATGTCACTTTTAGAAATTAACTGCATACTACATAAGTGAAACTGTTTTTAAAATTTTAAAATTACAATTGTTTCGACAAAACATTTTCCTCAGATTAAATATTTCAACCACATTTATTAATCAAACAAGAATGTTATCGTAAATAAACAAACGTTTATTATATTAAACTAAAATAAAACTTTGTTGGACAACTTATTTTCATATTTTATTCTTTGCTAAATATAGATTGTTTTAATCGATACTTAAAACACAACACAAATTTAAACTCGATCCTAAACCAAAACCAGGCTATACAATTAATAAATATAATTTTTAAATATTTTCTTTTTAATTATGTTATTTTTCTATACTAATTTAAAAATTAAAATAGTTCAAATATTTCCTATGCGAAACATATCTATTTTTTTGAAGCTCAAAACTTTTAAGTTGGTACTCGTGTACATTAATTACCAATTATTCAAATTCCCAAAATTTAAAACAATCATTTGATGATAGTTTTAAATTTATGTTAGCTGTGAAACAAAACAAAATTTAAATATCTTTTTATACCCATAATAATTTTTGCCCTTTAAATCTTGTTAAATACCACCTATTCATAACTATTTTTATTTCATTTTTAGTTAAACTAATTTCAATAACGTTACACCACTGACTATATAAATAAATGAAAACATTAGGTTAGAACTTTATTTATAATCAAGTATTATTTTACTTAATTGAATAATTTATGTTATACGTAAATGGACAATAAAAAAATCGAACATGAATATGTGTTATATAAATTATATTAAATTGACGTTACAAGATTAAACACATTGTATCATTCATTGAAACAGTACAGTTTTGCAATTTTATTATACTGACACGTAAGTTTTAATTTGTCTTACGTAAATGTTAAAAATTACTATTAACTTTATACCAATTTTTTATAAATTGCAATAAATCATAAACATATGATGTTTACCTATTAAATTACATTTCATTTTTATTGTTAGTAATAATTACAGAACAATTTATTTTTTTGTTTTTAGTTTTTTAACATTAATTTACACACATATTCAAAACTGTTTATTAATTTTATATTTTCTTTTTAGTTTAAGTAATACATGTGTATTCTATATTGATTTGTTATATACGATTTCATCAAAGAAAAATCATTTTACAACAGAACTACAAAAGTATTATTCGAATCAGTTTTAGATACCACTACAGTATAAAAATATTTTATTTTTAAATCTTATTGACTAACTTTAAATCTTTAAAGTAAAAATACTAATCATATAAGTGTTTTAACTTTTTTCAAACTTTTTATATGAAATATATATATATATATATATATATATATATATATATATATATATATATATATATACCGGTGGTCGTAAAGTAAGGAATAAATTCAATATCTCGTAAAGCACAATTTTTTTCAAAAATCGCTCGGACCCGTCGATTTTATATTTTTTCGGGGCATATTTTGCGAAAAAAAAATTTATACAGGGTGTCTCAAAAAAGATTTGCTAAAAAAATTTTTTTTTTTAAATTGCAACCCAATTTTTTTATTGCATTTTTGGATTACACTTACAATTCTAAACATTTGTCATGTAGCATGTGCTATACCTAAGTCCAAGCGTTTTGGAGTTATTCGCTTTCAAAATTTAAAAATTGAAAAAAGATCATGAAGAAAACGAAAAATAAAATAATTTTTATAACATTTTATTATATCGAAAACAAAGATTCGTAAACTTCAAAATAATTTTATTTCAGCAAATGTTCGAAATGTCCTCCGTCAACTGACAATAGCCTAATCGATCTACAAATTCATGCTGCACATTTCGAACCATTTCGGGCGTTATTCGACGTATTTCTGGACGGATGCGTTGTTTTAAATCATCTAGATTTGCCGGTTGGCTTTTAAACACCTTGCCTTTAAGGTATCCCCATAAAAAAAGTCTAGTGGTGTTAGATCGGGTGATCTTGGTGGCCACTCAATAACACCGCTCCTTCCAATCCACCTGTTTGGGAAAGTGTCGTGCAAATAAGTTCGAACTACCACAGCAAAATGGAGGGGGGGAGCACCATCTTGTTGGAACCAGATGCTATGGTGTGGCAAATCCGGACGTTCTATCTCATCTCTTCTCTCCCGATTTTAATTTATTTTTGTTAGCCATGTGTAAAGCAGTTTTGCAATGCTGAACTATTTGAAATTTTTCATCACATGTTATCTGCAAAACAATTCTTTTTAAGTATATAAAAATTACCGTATCTTTAATTCAGGAATATTGAAAACATTCCCATATCACAAAATTGCCTAACGTCAGAAGATAGATTTAAAAAGACTCGAAAAGTTCCAAAATATTTCACATTAAAATTTAACAGAAAATCTTACGAATAAATATGTCAAATGACTTCAAATATTTACAAAATATTTAAAAAATATAAAAAAATCTTAAGTCTTTTTATCTAGGGCCTCAAAATTAATGTTTTTTAAAAAAATTACGTAGGTTAGGTAGGTACTTACAATTTTACTGCATCCAGAACAAAACACTTTTCCCATATCTATGTGTAACTCCGAATACAGTTTGATCCACCCAGAAACATTGCCTTCTTTCGACATTGTTGATAGATACAAAACACTTAATAATAAAACTTTCAAGAATAACACTTTGTACTTTGCAACGGAAACTGTTGAAGTTCAAATATAAACTGAACTACCTGCATTGGTAGTTTGCCCGTTTTGAAGTACCTAAGTGCAAGCAACGACATAAAATGACATTTTAATGAACCTATTTAACCCTGTAATCCAAACACAATTAGAGGTAACCTTTCTTGTACCTTCTCACCATTCCAGGTAGAAGATTAAGATAAGAATTTTGTTGATTTGTACATCATTAGGTAGGAAGATATTTGAAATAGAAATAAAATTAGTTTTGAAAAGGAATTATATGCATTTTATTTTTAAACGTTTCAATATATGCAAGATTCAATAAAAAGGTGTAAAATATGCAAATGCATATGCATTTTGCATATTTGCCTGACTCTGATTATTACAGCCGGATTAGACAGATTCCAGAACCAAACCGGCGCACACGTACGTGTTCCACACTTCTGTACCCCTGGTATAGAAAAAGTGAGCAAACACCTCTTCAAACTCATGCCCTAATACACAAAGTTTGCCTCATCCTACGCCGATTTCAGAAGCAAACAAGGTCATAGATTCCTTTTCCGGACTTCTGAATACTTGACACAAAAAAGGTTTGTTAATTTAGAATCAAAAGAACTATAAGAATTAGGAAGGAACAGCAGACCAAAGTATTAGGCAAACAAATACATCTTCAAACTTATGACGTCCTAATACACAATTTTTGCTTCGATGATTGTAACAGTCGGGTTAGACAGATTTCAGTACCAAACAGGGGCACAAGTACTCGTTCCACACTTCTGAACCCCTGGTATAAAAAAGGTGAGCAAATACCTCTTCAAACTCATGATGTCTTAAAAGACAAATTTTGTCTCAATTTACGCCGATTTCAAACCCAAACAGGGCATAGATTAATATTCCGGACTTCTGAATGCTTGACACAAAAGAGGTTTGTTCATTTTAGAATCAAAATACTATATGAATTAGGAAAGAACAGAAAATAAAAGCATTAGGTAAACAAATACCTCTTCAAACTTATGATGTCCTAATACACAACTTTTGCCTCGATGATTGTTACAGTCGGGTGAGTCAGATTTCAGAACCAAACAGGGGCACAAGTATGTGTTCCGCACTTCTGTAGCCCTGGTATAAAAAATGTGAGCAAATACCTCTTCAAACTCATGATGTCCTAATACACAAAGTTTGACTCATTTTTCACCGATTTCAGATGAAAATAGGGTCATAGGTTCCTTTTCCAGACTTCTGAATACTTGACACAAACAAGGTTTGTTAATTTTGAGAATCAAAGGAACTATAAGAGTTAGGAAAGAACAGAAAACCCAAGTATTAGGAAAGCAAATACCTCTTCAAACTTGTGATGTCCTAATACACAATTTTTGCCTAGTTGATTGTTACAGTCGGGTTAGACAGATTTCAGAACTAAACAGGGGCACAAGTACGTGTTCCACACTTCTGTACCCCTGGTACTAGAAAGGTGAGCAAACACCTCTTCAAACTCATGATTTCCATATACACGAAGTTTGCCTCAGAAGAAAATAGGGTCATAGATTCCTTTTCCGGACTACTAAAAACTTGCCACAAAAAAGGTTTGTTAATTTTAGAATGAAACGAACTATAAGAAATAGCAAAGAACAGAATACCATAGAATTAGGTAAACAAATACCTCCTCAAACTTATGATGTTCTAATACACAGTTATCGCTTCGATGATTGTTACAGTCGGATTAGACAGATTTCAGAACCAAACAGGGACACAAATACGTGTTCCACACTTCTGTACCCCTAGTATAAAAAGTGGGCAAATACCTCTTCAAACTCATGATGTCCTAATACACAAATTTTGCCTAAAATTTACGCCGATTTCAGAAGCAAACAGGGTCACAGATTCCTCTTCCGGACTTCTGAATACTTGACACAAAAAATGTATGTTAATTTTAGAATCAAAGGAACTATAAGAATTAGGAAAGAACAGGAAACCAAAGTATTAGGTAAACAAATACCTCTTTAAACTTACGATGTCCTAATACACAATTTTTGCCTTGATCATTGTTACAGTCGTGTTAGACAGATTTCAGAGCCAAACAGGGGCACAAGTACGTGTTTCACGCTTCTGTACCCCTGGTATAAAACAGGTGAAAAAATACTTCTTCAAACTCATGATGTTCTAATACACAATTTTCGCCAAGATGATTGTTACAGTCAGGTTAGAAAGATTTCAGAACCAATCAGGGGCACAAGTACGTGTTCCACACTTCTGTACCCCTGGTATAAAAAAGGTGGGCAAATACCCCTTCAAACTCATGATGTCCTAATACACGTATTTTGTCCCAATTTACGCCGATTTCAGAAGCAAACAGAGTCATAGATTCCTCTTCCGGACTTCTGAATACTTAACTCAAAAAATGCTGGTTAATTTTGGTATCAAAGGAACTATAAGAATTAGGAAAGAAGAGAAGGCCAAAGTATTATGTGAACAAATACCTCTTCAAACTTACGATGTCCTAATACACAATTTTGACTCGGTGATTCTTACAGTCGGGTTAGACAGATTTCATAACCAAACAGTAGCACATGAACGTGTTCCACACTTTTGTACCCCTGGTATAAAAAAGTTGAGCAGATACATCTTCAGACTTATGATGTCCTAATATACAATTTTTGCCTCACTTTACGCCGATTTCAGAAGCAAACAGCGTCATAGTTTCCTCTTCCAGGATTCTGAATACTTGACACAAGAAAGGCTTGTTAAATTTAGAATCAAAGGATCTATAAGAATTAGGAAAGAACAGAAGACCAAAGTATTATGTAAATTAGCGACGTAGCTTCGCTCCTCGCTATGGTCACAACGCACTCAGAATATGTTAAACGGAGTTTTCTGTAGACAAAATTTTGTTTAAAGAAGTTTTCGTTGTGAAATGCTGCTAAAGTGGTTTGGCGGATACCTTACCTGAATATTGCATATATTTGAACATCCAAAGAAAATGCTACGCATTTAAACCTTTTCTGTATCAAGTATTCAGAAGTCCGGAAGAGGAATATATGAGCCTGTTTGCTTCTGAAATCGGCGTAAATTGAGGCAAACTTTGTGTTTTAGGGCATCATGTGTTTGAAGGGATGTTTGCTCACTTTCCTTATGCCAGGGGTACAGAAGTATGGAACACGTACGTGTGCCCCTGTTTGGTTCCGAAGTCTGTCTAACTCGGCTGTATTATTCATCGAGGCAAAAATTGTGTATTAGGACATCATAGGTTTTCCTAATGCTTTGGTCTTCTGTTCTTTCCTAATTTTTAAAGATCTCTTGATTCTAAAATTAACAAACCTTTTTTGTGTCAAGTATTCAGAAGGCCGAAAGAGGAATCTATGACCCTATTTGCTTCTGAAATCGGCGTAAACTGCGGCAAACTTTATGTATTAGGACCTCATGAGTTTGAAGATGTATTTGTTTACATTTTTATACCAGGGGTCCAGAAGTGTGTAACACGTACGTATGTCCCTGTTTTGTTCTGAAATCTGCCTATTCCGACTGTAACAATCATCGAGGCAAAAATTGTGTGTTAGGACATCATAGGTTTGAAAAGGTATTTGTTTACCTATAACTTTGGTCTTCTGTTCTTCCTTAATTCATATAGTTCTTTGATTCTAAAATTAACAAACCTTTTTTGGGTCAAGTATTCAGAAGATCGAAAGAGGAATCTATGACCCTGTTTGCTTCAGAAATCGGCGTAAATTGAGGCAAACTTTGTGTATTAGGACATCATGAGTATGAAAAGGTATTTGCTCACTTTTTTTTATACCAGGGTTACAGAAGTGTTGAACACGTACGTGTGCCCCTGTTTGGTTCTGAAATCTGTCTAACTCGACTGTAACAATCATCGAGGCAAAAATTGTGTATTATGACATCATAAGTTTGAAGAGGTATTTGTTTACCTAATACTTTGTTCTTCTGTTCTTTCCTAATTCTTATAGTTCTTTAGATTCTAAAATTAACAAACCTTTTTTGTGTCAAGTATTCAGAAGTCCGGAAGAGGAACCTATTACACAGTTGGCTTCAGAAATCGGCGTATATTGAGGAAAACTTTGTGGTTTAGGACATCATGAGTTTAAATAGATATTTGCTCACTTTTTTTAAACTAGCGACGGAGTTTCGCTCCTCGCTATGGCCACAACGCACCCAGAATATGTTAAACGGAGTTTTCTGAAGTTAAAAAAGTTTTAGATGTAAAATGCTGTCAAAGTCGTTTGGCGGAGATCTTCCCTGAATATTGCATATATTTGCACATCCAAAGAAAATGCTACGCATTTAAAGTTTCCGCTAGAGTCACAAACGCTTTTAAAAGAATTTGAGTGCGTTTTGAACTTATGCACATAGACATTACAAATTTTTGTTACGAAATATATGTATGAGATTTTTAGTAGATGAAATGTAAGACTGAGGTGAATTGGTTTAAAAATGAATTCGTTTTTGTGCATTTCAATTTTATTTCCTCGTTACAAATATTTTAAACATAAAACATTAAAATAGTAATAATTCCCTTGTATTTGATTATCATTTAATAAACCTTTGTTGATAAATTAAACATTTTGAAGGGATGAATTTAAACGTTTGAATTATTAAATGATATTTTTTATTTTAATATTTGTAATTGTTTAATAATAAATATGTTAATTTGATCTCTAAAACCTTTTTATTTTTAAAATGTTTACTTCGTATTCAACTTGAATGTGTTAATTAAAACAATGTGATAGGATAATTAATATTTTTATTAGTTATAACAAATAAGTACATATACAATACATTTATTTTACATATTTTAATATATTTTTATATACTTATTTAATATATGTACACACTTATTATACCTATATCAATAGAAATTGTAATTACATTTTTTTATAAACTATATGTTTTTAAAAATTACTAACTTTATGAAATGCATAGAAAAATTATTTCGAGTAGGATTTGAATCTACGACATACTTTGCTAGAGTACCGCTCTAAATAACTAATCTATCGAGATACAAGCCTCTATTGATGTAAATGTAAAATTCTTTACAATAATGAAAAGGCAAATATTAGTTTAATTGATTAAATAAATAGCATTTATACATTTTAACAACATTAAAATGTCAGATAGGAAATAAATTGAATTAAAGTATTTATACAGAAATTTCATAAAATGGTAGAAATTAAAGTATGTTGTTAAAAATTTGGAATTTATTATAATGTTATGTTTCAGATTGTACGTGAATCATATTTATTGTAAGCTTGAAAAGGATGCTGTTTATAAATTTTGAACAAATACTTGAAAACACACTTTAATATGCTAATGCAGAAAATTTATGAGTTAGAATCTATAAAAAAAATTTATTTTTAGTTAACATAAAATTTACTTTGTTTTATACTACAAATATTTTTCTAAAATTTAAAAAATAGATAGTTTAGTTCATTCTAAAAGTTAAATTCCATTTGTTAGTGTTTTATATATTTCACAAAATCAAAAAGTGAACTAAATCGACAACAGAATTTCATAATTAAAATTTTTACCAAAATTGATTAAGAACTCATTTATTTATAATTATCAATGAAAATGTAATATCATTAATGTAATGTTATATAACAGTTATAAAATAATTGAATTGCAAATAAATAAATATATATTTCATATAAAAAGTTTGTAAAAAATTAAAACACTTATATGATTAGTATTTTTACTTTAAAGATTTAAAGTTAGTCAATAAGAGTGGTATCTAAAACTGATTCGAATAATACTTTTGTAGTTCTGTTGTAAAATGATTCTTCTTAGTTTTTCTTTGATGAAATCGTAAATAACAAATTGATATAGAATACACATGTATTACTTAAACTAAAAAGAAAATATAAAATTAATAAACAGTTTTGAATATGTGTAAATTAATGTTAAAAAACTAAAAACAAAAAAATAAATTGTTCTGTAATTATTACCAACAATAAAAATGAAATGTAATTTAATAGGTAAACATCATATGTTTATGATTTATTGCAATTTATAAAAAATTAGTATAAAGTTAATAGTAATTTTTAACATTTACGTAACACAAATTAAAACTTACGTAGTCAGTATAATAAAAATGTCACTGTACTGTTTCAATGAATGACGTAGAAATATACAATGTGTTTAATCTTGTAACGTCAATTTAATATAATTTATGTAACACATATTCATGTTCGATTTTTTTATTGTCCATTTACATATAACATAAATTATTCAATTAAGTACAATAATACTTGATTATAAATACACAGTTCTAACCTAATATTTTCATTTATTTATATAGTCAGTGGCGTAACGTTATTGAAACTAGTTTAACTAAAAATGAAATAAAAATAGTTATGAATAGGTGGTATTTAATAAGATTTAAAGGGCAAACATTATTGTGGGTATAAAAAGATATTTAAATTTTGTTTTGTTTCACTGATAACATAAATTTAAAACTATCATCAAATTATTGTTTTAAATTTTGGGAATTTGAATAATTGGTAATTTAATGTACGAGTACCAACTTGAAAATTTAGAGCTTCAAAAAAATAGATATGTTTGGCGTAGGAAATATTTGAACTATTTTAATTTTTTTATTAGTATAGAAAAATTTAACATAATTAAAAAGAAAATATTTAAAAATTATATTTATTAATTGTATAGCTTGGTTTTGGTTTAGGATCGAGTTTAAATTTGTGTTGTGTTTTAAGTATCGATTAAAACAATCTATATTTAACAAAGCATAAAATATGAAAATAAGTTGTCGAACAAAGTTTTATTTTAGTTTAATATAATAAACGTTTGTTTATTTACGATAACATTCTTGTTTGATAAATAAATGTGGTTGTAATATTTAATCTGAGGAAAATAATGTTTTGTCGAAACAATTGTCATTTTGCAATTTTAAAAACAGTTTCACTTATGTAGTATGCAGTTAATTTCTAAAAGTGACATTGTAAATAATAAAAATTAACTGTTACAGCACTATCAAAATTGTTAATTCACATTTTTGAAAATAAGTCAACTAAAATATTTGAGATAATTGACTTAAAAACTCTATACTTAACATTGCATAGAGTATGAAAATATGTTGCCAAATAAACTTTTACTTCTTTTTGATATAGTCAAAGTTTATTGATTTATATTTACATTCTAGTTTGATTGTAAATAAAATGGTTGATATATTCATTCTGAGGAAGATACAGTGTTGTCGAAACAATTGTCACTTTAAACAACATAGTAAAACTTAAAAATAGTTTCACTCATGTAGTAAAGTTTCACCAGATAGAAAATTGTTCAATTAATATGTTGAAAAGTATACTTTTGTATGAAATTTATACAAATATAAATAAATTGATTGAACCATAAATGTTTTTGTATAGATATGGTACTACTAAGATTATTTTCAACCATAAGCATTAATTAGTATTCCACATCGAATCGTATGCAGATTTGAGAGAATATATACATAGTACATACAAATGTAATTATTAATACACTTAAAAAGAAATTTGAATCTACTTGATAGTAAAATAAGTACTTACCTTTGGTTGATTTAGCTTTGTTTTGTAATGTGATTAATATTCATGTTTGTTTTTACAATATATGAAACTCTAGGTGTATAACGTAGTCGTAAAAAGAATATATTTCTTTAATGAAAAAATAATGAAAATGGATATATAAAACTCAATGTTATTAGTATTTATCACCATAACTTCGATTTTATATTTAACCCTCATGTTTTATACAAATCGTTAGTTAATAGTTATCATTTTCATTGCATATATGAAAATATTTTTAGATGGATAGAACCAACATTTATGCATAGAATAATTAAACAACTTCCACCGAAACAATTACATAAGTACTCAATGTTAAAGCTGTTTCATGATTTTATCTTGTGTATATAATTGGATATTTATATCAATACATTTTGATTTAAAATTATATGAAGTAGTCCAGAATCTTGTATCCTATTTTATATTTTTGCAAATTTTGAAACAATCTAAAAAGAAATAGCAAGGTGAATAATATTAAATACGAACAGTTATAAATACTTACAAACTGTTACGGATAACAATTAATATTATTGAACTATATGTTTGCCCAGTAGGAGATACTCTATAAACAAATACATAGTTATTATAAGTTTTTGTTGTGAACGAATAAGTTCAACGGTAAATATGTAATTATTTATGTACTTAATAAAATTAATAATAATTTTACATACATAGTTGTTTTATTTATAAATGAATACAAATGAAAATAATCTCATCTTAATTGTTTAGTTTAAACATATACAATTTGTTGGTAAACTGTGAGAGTAGTTTTGAAAATAGGTTATGTTTGGGTATAACAACAAAAGGAACATTCATAATCAAAACGTAATGTTCTATTAACAATTATCAGTGGTAACATTTACAGTAGATCAAATGTAAATATTGTAGTTCCAATGAAATTAAGAATTTGAAAATATGAAAAATTTTCTTTATTATATTCAAAGATACATTGCAATGGCATTTTAAGTTAATTTTAATAATGGTTATATAATTCTGATAATCAAAAGAAGTACATCATTAATTATACTAACAAGTATGTTTTCTATTGGACAGAATAGTTGTTTTAAATGTTGGGATTTTTAATAATTATGAATTCGACGCACACAAGTGCCAACTTAAAATTTATGGCTTCAAAAAATGAATTTATATTATTATCTCTGGAAATATTCGAAATGTTTTAAATTTAGAAAAATTACAAAAAAAATTTAACACATTATTAAAAATAATGATTATAAATTTTGTTCTGATTGTTTATATAATGAAAGATTATCTTGCTAAATTATAGATAAATGCATTATAGTATTATAAGCAAATATAAATTGTTGATTGTAATTTGAATTTCTAATCACAATACTTAATTGTATGTAACAGTATCACACTAAGTAGAAAGAATGTAAATTATAAAACGTATTGATTTAATAAATATTTAACTAATTTGGTGAGAAAACTTCTTTCTTGTTTAATTTCAAATTCAGAAGCAAACAGGGTCATAGATTCCTCTTCCGGAATTCTGAATACATGACACAAAAAAGGCTTGTTAATTTTAGAATCAAAAGAACTATTAGGATTAGGAAAGAGCAGAAGACCAAAGTATTAGGTAAACAAATACCTCTTCAAACTTACGATGTCCTAATACACAATTTTTGCCTCGATGATTCTTACAGTTCTTTTGATTCTAAAATTAACAAACCTTTCTGTGTCAAGTATTCAGAAGCCCAGAAGAGGAACCTATGACCCTGTTTACTTCTTAAATCGGCGTAAATTGAGGCAAAATTTGTGTATTAGGACATCATGAGTTTGAAGAGGTATCTGCTCACCTTTTTTATACCAGGGGTACAGAAGCTTGGAACACGTACTTGTGCCCCTGTTTGGTCCCGAAGTGTGTCTAACTCGACTGTAACAATCATCGAGGCAAAAATTGTGTATTAGGACATGATAAGTTTGAAGATGCGTTTGTTTACCTAATATTTTGGCCTTCTGCCCTTTCCTAATTCCTATAGCTCTTTTGATTCTAAAATTAACAAACCTTTTTTGTGTCAAGTATTCAGAAGACCGGGAGAGGAACCTATGACACTGCTTGCTTCTGAAATCGGCGTAAATTGGGGCAAACGTTGTGTATTAGGACATCATGAGTTTGAAGAGGGATTTGCTCACCATTTTTATACTAGGGGTACAGAAGTATGGGATACGTACTTGCGCTTCTGTTTGGTTCTGAAATCTGTCTAACACGACTGTAACAATCATCGAGCAGAAAATTGTGTATTAAGACATCATAAGTTTGTAGAGGTACTTGTTTACCTAATACTTTGTTCGACTGTCCTTTCCTAATGCTTATAGTTCTTTTAATTCTAAAATTAACAAACCTTTTCTGTGTCAACGATGCAGAAGTCCGGATGAGTAACCTATGACACTGTTTGCTCCTGAAATCGGCGTTAATTGAGGTAAACTTTGTGTATTAGGACATCATGAGTTTGAAGAGGTATTTGTTTACCTAATACTTTGGTCTTCAGTACTTTCCTAATTATTATAGTTTTTTTCATTCTAAGTTTAACATACCTATTTGCTCACAGTAGTGATTAAGGGCCGGTTCTGGACCAGTTCAAGGTCACTCGCCCTCTGGTGGTGAGAAATGTAAGCTTTTGGATTTCTTCAAGGTCAAACTTTTGTCGGGAAATTTAAATTTTAGGAGCTCGCTAAAAATTGCAATGTTACCATCCTCATGTTTGGCGGTAAATTTGTCAAGGTCAGAAGCTAAATATAGGAATTGCAATGTCATCATATTACAATTCCTAGAAGTCTAAAAATAGTGCGGTCAAAGGTTATTGACCTACGGTGGTGTCAAAGCTAAAAATAGAAATTGCAATGTCATCATATTACAATTCTTAGAAGTCGATGCAGAAGCTAAAGATAGAAATTGCAATGTCATCATATTACAATTCTTAGAAGTCGATGCAGAAGCTAAAGATAGAAATTGCAATGTCATCATATTACAATTCTTAGAAGTCTAACAATAGTGCGGTCAAAGGTTATTGACCTGTAGGGTATCGTATGACATTTCTTAGAAGTATAAAAATAGTATCAATTTATGGAAACAAGAAGAATGCCTTGTCTATGCTAAAAAGTAGACCAAGGTCAAATGGTGCTTATTAAATTGGGCCAAGGTGAAATAATTTACTAAACTAAAAGTAGGTGTGTATTTAACAAGTTTAAACATGTTGTCATAGTTACTAAAGTCAAGGACACATTTTTGTGAAAAAATCACAGCGAGGTGTGAATAGAAATTGCAATGTCATCATATTACAATTCTTAGAAGTCTAAAATTAGAGTGGTCAAGGTCAAAGGTTACTGACCTGTAGGGGTATCGTATGACACTTCTTAGTGTTTCTAAGTTAAAAGAAAGGTGGGTATTTAACAAGTTTAAACATGTAAGAGGTACTCAAATCAAGGACACATTTAGATCAAAATTTAAAGCTAAAGATAAAAATTGCTAGGCCATCATACTACAATTCTTAGAAATCTAAATATAGGGTTTTCAAGGTCAAAGTGTAATTAATGACCTGCAGGTGTATCATATTACATTTCTTAGGAATATAAAAATAGAATTAGTTTATGGAAACAAAAAGAATGAAAGGTTGTTGTTTATACTAGAAGTGGAGCAAGGTCATACTACAACCCCACCATGTGTAAATTACAGATGAATCATTTCCTCAACAGTGTTTTGTCCTGGTACAATTGCGAGCAAGTAAAGTCGTTATAATGCAAGCAGCAATATCATTCCTGGAGCAATATACAGGAATGGACAGCATCTCCTGATGGTAGCAGTTATTGATCATCAGATGCAGATTAGCTTACTGATGCAATTCTCAAAGCACACTCTCCTCTCTACCATAAAGAATCGTGATGCAGTAATATATAGAAGGACAGTTCCGGTGTCAACTCAAAATTCAAAAGCGTTCTCGAATCAGTAAAGATGGATCTATCTGTAAATCCTTCACGAACCTAAAAGACTTGGAGGTGGGTGCAAATATAAAGTGATTGATATGAATACTATCGACACAAAGTATGGTAAACATATTATCATTGAAACCCAGAACTTTAAGTGCATACTTCCCTTACGATTTTATGAATACATTAAAAAAGAAGATCGCATTGAAAAGTTTAAACAATATCTGGTTGAGAATGACGTATACATTACCAGCGCCGGAACTGTAAGAAAGACGACTAATTTAACATTTCTGTAAAAAAATTAAAATAATAACATATATATCTATGTATAATTGTTTGGAAATAAATTATATATTTTTGTTGCAAAAAAAGTCTTCTATTTTTTGATTAAATGAAGAGTAGGTACATCATAATGAAGAGAGCTGCTATTGATGAGACTAAAAAAATGTAGCGTATAATATGGTATCTGCAGGTATATTGGCTAAGCTCTTCAAGGTTAAAATTAATTGGTATCATATTACAATTCATACAAACCAATCTTCAAGGTTAAATTTTATTGACAAGGTATTGAGAAGGTATCATATTACAGTTCTTATGTTAGACTCTTCAAGGTTCTTAGGAATAGTAAAATAAGCATTCTTAACCAATGACACATGTAACTGGCTTTGTGGGTATTGTCAGACTTTGTGCATGCTCGGAATTGCTCGCGTATCCTCGTGGAGTCTACCCTTCTATATAAGTTTAAATTTTATAATCACATATCATTCGCTTCGACATCATGTTTTTCTAAAAAGTATATATGTCACAGCACTGTTTTTGCACATTAAAGTCGCTTACGTATTTACTATTGTAATAGTGTGTGTAAACCTAACCAGAAAATCAGTTCTATTTGTTTAAATGTAGCATGTAGAAGTACTGTACGATTGCATTAGCGCAAATACAACAGTAATGATTGTTATAATTGATGTGCAAGGATTTAAAACAGCAAGAAATATATTTACACCTAAGGAACTAGCGATATATAATGGAGAGCAAATTGCTCATTATGTATTCAAGCCTCCATTTCCATGGCACACCTTGGATAGTGAATTTCAAAAGCAAGCTAATTGGTTAATTCACAACCACCACTTTATCCAGTGGGAATATGGACATACTTCTCCACGTCTATTCCCTCGTATACTTAGTGATTTCATATCAACACAAATGAGGTGTACGTTAAAGGACGAGAGAAAGCTGATTTTATTCAAAAATTATTAAAACAACGCATTACGGTGTTTGAAGAACAACCTACTTTACCCAAACTTCATACATGCTGTTTTTTTCATACACAAAACACTTGTCACTGCGCTTTGGCTCATGTATATTATTTATATGAAAAAATTGTAATGAAATTCTAATAAAGATTTATTAACTGACATATATATATATATATATATATATATATATATATATATATATATATATATATATATATATATATATATATACATATATATATATATATATATATATATATATATATATATATATATATATCTTATTGGCTATATTGCATAAAGGAAAGGCACTTTAACAGTATTCATTTGAATAATAAAATAAAGTGTGTGTAGGCATCTAAGAAGAAAAAGTGGATTAGAAACGAAAAATCCTTAAAAAGAAGTTCCCGTATGGTGTAATTGAATTTTCATATAAAACGAGTTTCTTATGATTTATTAAATTATACAAATTATGCAGGAAGTCCTAGAAAGATGCGCTCCTGAAAATTTAAAATTTGCACCTAATTCTCAGAAAAAAAAAATTTTTTTTCCAACGCAGTTGTATTTTATAAGTGGCAATTTATCAATTTTATGTATAAAATTATCAAAAAATAAAAAATGACACTTACATTAGCCAATTCCATTTTGAAACAAAAAGCACTTAAAACACCTTTTTGTACTATCGTAAGTTCAGAAGAAACATATGCATGCAATTTATCCATTTAATGTATCGAAATGCTCTTTAAATTACCCAATTTAATTTTGAAACAACAAACAGCACTTAAAACATGACAACTTTGAAACGGGATTTGTAAATGTATGAATGCAATTGTGTCATTTGTAGATTTTAAAATTCCGAATTTATTTAATTATGTGTTATTTGTTTAGTCTATATACAAAAATTCGGAATTTTTGACCTAACGATTAAACTGCTATGATAAAAAGAGTATATTTATTTTACAACATATAATTTATTGTTTACTACATTTCATAATGTTATTCACCTCTTCTTTGTAATAGTTTTACTTATGTGATAATTATAAGGTTACATAGCAGTTTAATGGTTAAGTCAAAAATTCTGAATTTTTGTATATAGACTAAACAAATAACAGCGCAAAAGATAGCAGTTCCAAATTTTCTAAAAACTAAAAAAATGTGGAAAAACTTTAAGGCATTCTTTTACTGTGAAATATTACTATCACGTACATTTTTAATATTTACCATATTAATTGAGCATCAAAACAGTATAACAAAACTTTAACATATTTGTAAATTGAAACGGGATTTGCAAATGTATGAATGCAATTGTGTCATCTGTATTGCATAAATACATGGTGTAAAGTGTTCTGATTTACATGCTTTTGGGAACTGTTTTGACTTTTATTTAACGCAAGCTTTTTCCCACTTTTAACTGTACTATATTTTCATACTTTATTTATATGCATGATAATTTACAATAAATAAATTTGTAACGCAACATGCACTTAAAATTTGCAAAAAGGACTGCTTTACTTTAATGTAGAAATTTATACATGAGTAAGTCAGACTTCCAGATGCATTCAATTTTCTCCTTAACGTAGATCATTTCACTTTTCTAGCGCAACTTGGACTATCACTCACATTTTTTAGCTGTAGTAAAATATTTTTGGATAATGAGAATAATTCACGGTGACAATCTTCGAGGGAAAAATTGTGTATTAGGACATAAGTTTGAAGAGGTATTTGTTTACCTAATACTTTGGTATTCTGTTCTATCCTAATTCTTATAGTTCTTTGATTCTAAAATTAACAAACCTTTTTTGTGTCAAGTATTCAGAAGTCCGGAAGAGGAATCTATGACCCTTTTTGCTTCTGAAATCGGCGTGAATAGAGGCAAATTTTGTATATTAAGACATCATGAGTTTGAAGAGGTATTTCCTCACCTTTTTATACCAGGGGTACAGAAGCGTGGAACGCGTACTTGTGCCCCTGTTTGGTTCTAAAATCTGTCTAACCCGACGGTAACAATCATCGAGGGAGGAATTGTGTATTTGGACATCATAGGTTTGAAGAGGTATTTCTTTACCTAATACCTTGGTCTTCTGTTCTCTCCTAATTCTTATAGTTCTTTTGATTATAAAATTAACAAACCTTTTTTGTGGCAATTATTCAGAAGTCCGAAAGAGGAATCTATGACCCTGTTTGCCTCTGAAATCGGCGTAAGTTGAAGCAAAATTTGGTTATTAGGACATCATGAGTTTTATGAGGTACTAGTTAACCATTTTATGCCAGGGGTACGGATGTGTGGAACACGTACTTGTGCCCCTGTTTGGTTCTGAAATCTGTCTATCCCGACTGCAACAATCATCGAGGCAAAAATTGTGTATTAGGACATCATAAGTTTGAAGAGGTATTTGCTTACATAATACGTTGGTCTTCTGTTCTTTCCTAATCCTTATGGTTCCTTTGATTCTAAAATTAACAAGCTTTTTTTGTGTCAAGTATTCAGAAGTCCGGAAGAAGAATCTATGACACTGTTTGCTTCTGAAAACGGCGTAAATTGAGGCAAAATTTGTGAATTAGGACATCATGAGTTTGAAGAGGTACTTGCTCACCTTTTTTATACCAGGGGTACAGAAGTGCGAATCACGTACTTGTGCCCCTGTTTGGTTCTGAAATTTGTCTAAACCGTCTGCAACAATCATCGAGGCAAAAATTGTGTATTAGGACATCATAAGTTTGAAGAGGTATTAGTTTACATAATACTTTGGTCTTCTGTTCTTTCCTAATCCTTATGGTTCCTTTGATTCTAAAATTAACAAGCCTTTTTTGTGTCAAGTATTCAGAAGTCCGGAAGAGGAATCTGTGATCCTGTTTGCTTCTGAAAACGGCGTAAATTGAGGCAAAACCTGTGTATTAGGACATCATGAGTTTGAAGAGGTACTTGCTCACCAACCAGGGTACAGAAGTGGGAACACGTACTTGTGCCCCTGTTTGGTTCTGAAATCTGTCTAACCGACTGCAACAATCATCGAGGCAAAAATTGTGTATTAGGACATCATAAGTTTGAAGAGGTATTTGTTTACATAATACTTTGGTCTTCTGTTCTTTCCTAATCCTTATAGTTCCTTTGATTCTAAAATTAACAAGCCTTTTTTGTGTCAAGTATTCAGAAGTCCGGAAGAGGAATCTGTGATCCTGTTTGCTTCTGAAAACGGCGTAAATTGAGGCAAAACCTGTGTATTAGGACATCATGAGTTTGAAGAGGTACTTGCTCACCTTTTTTATACCAGGGGTACAGAAGTGCGGAACACGTACTTGTGCCCCTGTTTGGTTCTGAAATCTGTCTATCCCGACTGCAACAATCATCGAGGCAAAAATTGTGTATTAGGACATCATAAGTTTGAAGAGGTATTTGTTTACATAATACTTTGGTCTTCTGTTCTTTCCTAATCCTTATAGTTCCTTTGATTCTAAAATTAACAAGCCTTTTTTGTGTCAAGTATTCAGAAGTCCGGAAGAAGAACCTATGATCCTGTTTGCTTCTGAAAACGGCGTAAATTGAGGCAAAACTTGTGTATTAGGACATCATGAGTTTGAAGAGGTACTTGCTCACCTTTTTTATACCAGGGGTACAGAAGTGCGAATCACGTACTTGTGCCCCTGTTTGGTTCTGAAATCTGTCTATCCCGACTGCAACAATCATCGAGGCAAAAATTGTGTATTAGGACATCATAAGTTTGAAGAGGTATTTGTTTACATAATACGTTGGTCTTCTGTTCTTTCCTAATCCTTATGGTTCCTTTGATTCTAAAATTAACAAGCTTTTTGTGTCAAGTATTCAGAAGTCCGGAAGAAGAACCTATGATACTGTTTGATTCTGAAAACGGCGTAAATTGAGGCAAAACTTGTGTATTAGGACATCATTAGTTTGAAGAGGTATTGCTCAACTTTTTATACCAGGGTACAGAAGTGGGAACACGTACTTGTGCCCCTGTTTGGTTCTGAAATCTGTCTATCCCGACTGCAACAATCATCGAGGCAAAATTGTGTATTAGGACATCATAAGTTTGAAGAGGTATTTGTTACATAGTACTTGGTCTTCTGTTCTTTCCTAATCCTTATAGTTCCTTTGATTCTAAAATTAACAAGCCTTTTTTTGTGTCAAGTATTCAGAAGTCCGGAAGAAGAATCTATGATCCTGTTTGCTTCTGAAAACGGCGTAAATTGAGGCAAAACTTGTGTATTAGGACATCATGAGTTTGAAGAGGTACTTGCTCAACTTTTTATACCAGGGTACAGAAGTGGGAATCACGTACTTGTGCCCTGTTTGGTTCTGAAATCTGTCTAACCCGACTGAACAATCATCAAGGCAAAAATTGTGTATTAGGACATCATAAGTTTGAAGAGGTATATGTTTACAAAATACTTTGGTCTTCTGTTCTTTCCTAATCCTTATAGTTCCTTTGATTCTAAAATTAACAAGATTTTTTTGTGTCAAGTATTCAGAAGTCCGGAAGAGGAATCTATGATCCTGTTTGCCTCTGAAAACGGCGTAAATTGAGGCAAAACCTGTGTATTAAGACATCATGAGTTTGAAGAGGTATTTGCTTACCTTTTTATACCAGGGGTACAGAAGTGCGAACACGTACTTGTGCCCCTGTTTGGTTCTGAAATCTGTCTATCCCGACTGCAACAATCATCGAGAAAAATTGTGTATAGGACTCATAAGTTTGAAGAGGTATTTGTTTACCTAATACTTTGGTCTTCTGTTCTTTCCTAATCCTTATAGTTCCTTTGATTCTAAAATTAACAAACCTTTTTGTGTTAAGCATTCAGAAGTCCGGAAGAGGAATCTATGATCCCTTTTGCTTCTGAAACGGCGTAAATTGAGGCAAAACCTGTGTATTAGGACATCATGAGTTTGAAGAGGTACTTGCTCACCTTTTTTATACCAGGGGTACAGAAGTGCGGAACACGTACTTGTGCCCCTGTTTGGTTCTGAAATCTGTCTATCCCGACTGCAACAATCATCGAGGCAAAAATTGTGTATTAGGACATCATAAGTTTGAAGAGGTATTTGTTTACATAATACTTTGGTCTTCTGTTCTTTCCTAATCCTTATAGTTCCTTTGATTCTAAAATTAACAAGCTTTTTTTGTGTCAAGTATTCAGAAGTCCGGAAGAAGAACCTATGATCCTGTTTGCTTCTGAAAACGGCGTAAATTGAGGCAAAACTTGTGTATTAGGACATCATGAGTTTGAAGAGGTACTTGCTCACCTTTTTTATACCAGGGGTACAGAAGTGCGGAACACGTACTTGTGCCCCTGTTTGGTTCTGAAATCTGTCTAACCGACTGCAACAATCATCGAGGCAAAAATTGTGTATTAGGACATCATAAGTTTGAAGAGGTATTAGTTTACATAATACTTTGGTCTTCTGTTCTTTCCTAATCCTTATAGTTCCTTTGATTCTAAAATTAACAAGCCTTTTTTGTGTCAAGTATTCAGAAGTCCGGAAGAAGAACCTATGATCCTGTTTGATTCTGAAAACGGCGTAAGTTGAGGCAAAACTTGTGTATTAGGACATCATTAGTTTGAAGAGGTACTTGCTCAACTTTTTTATACCAGGGGTACAGAAGTGCGGAACACGTACTTGTGCCCCTGTTTGGTTCTGAAATCTGTCTATCCCGACTGCAACAATCATCGAGGCAAAAATTGTGTATTAGGACATCATAAGTTTGAAGAGGTATTTGCTTACATAATACGTTGGTCTTCTGTTCTTTCCTAATCCTTATGGTTCCTTTGATTCTAAAATTAACAAGCTTTTTTTGTGTCAAGTATTCAGAAGTCCGGAAGAAGAACCTATGATCCTGTTTGCTTCTGAAAACGGCGTAAATTGAGGCAAAACTTGTGTATTAGGACATCATGAGTTTGAAGAGGTACTTGCTCACCTTTTTTATACCAGGGGTACAGAAGTGCGGAACACGTACTTGTGCCCCTGTTTGGTTCTGAAATCTGTCTATCCCGACTGCAACAATCATCGAGGCAAAAATTGTGTATTAGGACATCATAAGTTTGAAGAGGTATATGTTTACAAAATACTTTGGTCTTCTGTTCTTTCCTAATCCTTATAGTTCCTTTGATTCTAAAATTAACAAGATTTTTTTGTGTCAAGTATTCAGAAGTCCGGAAGAGGAATCTATGATCCTGTTTGCCTCTGAAAACGGCGTAAATTGAGGCAAAACCTGTGTATTAAGACATCATGAGTTTGAAGAGGTACTTGCTTACCTTTTTTATACCAGGGGTACAGAAGTGCGAATCACGTACTTGTGCCCCTGTTTGGTTCTGAAATCTGTCTATCCCGACTGCAACAATCATCGAGACAAAAATTGTGTGATAGGACGTCATAAGTTTGAAGAGGTATTAGTTTACATAATACTTTGGTCTTCTGTTCTTTCCTAATCCTTATAGTTCCTTTGATTCTAAAATTAACAAGCCTTTTTTGTGTTAAGCATTCAGAAGTCCGGAAGAGGAATCTATGATCCTATTTGCTTCTGAAAACGGCGTAAATTGAGGCAAAACTTGTGTATTAGGACATCATGAGTTTGTAGAGGTACTTGCTCACCTTTTTTATACCAGGGGTACAGAAGTGCGAATCACGTACTTGTGCCCCTGTTTGGTTCTGAAATCTGTCTAACCCGACTGCAACAATCATCGAGACAAAAATTGTGTATTAGGACATCATAAATTTGAAGAGGTATTAGTTTACATAATACTTTGGTCTTCTGTTCTTTCCTAATCCTTATAGTTCCTTTGATTCTAAAATTAACAAGATTTTTTGTGTCAAGTATTCAGAAGTCCGGAAGAGGAATCTATGACACTGTTTGCTTCTGAAAACGGCGTAAATTGAGGCAAAATTTGTGAATTAGGACATCATGAGTTTGAAGAGGAACTTGCTCACCTTTTTTATACCAGGGGTACAGAAGTGCGAATCACGTACTTGTGCCCCTGTTTGGTTCTGAAATCTGTCTAAACCGACTGCAACAATCATCGAGGCAAAAATTGTGTATTAGGACATCATAAGTTTGAAGAGGTATTTGTTTACATAATACTTTGGTCTTCTGTTTTTTTCTAATTCTTATAGTTCCTTTGATTCTAAAATTAACAAGCCTTTTTTGTGTCAAGTATTCAGAAGTCCGGAAGAGGAATCTGTGATCCTGTTTGCTTCTGAAAACGGCGTAAATTGAGGCAAAACCTGTGTATTAGGACATCATGAGTTTGAAGAGGTATTTGCTCACCTTTTTTATACCAGGGGTACAGAAGTGCGGAACACGTACTTGTGCCCCTGTTTGGTACTGAAATCTGTCTATCCCGACTGCAACAATCATCGAGACTAAAATTGTGTGTTAGGACGTCATAAGTTTGAAGAGGTATTAGTTTACATAATACTTTTGTCTTCTGTTCTTTCCTAATCCTTATAGTTCCTTTGATTCTAAAATTAACTAGCCTTTTTTGAGTCATGTAATCAGAAATCTGGAAGAGGAATCTATGATCCTGTTTGCTTCTGAAAACGGCGTAAATTGAGGCAAAAATTGTGTATTAGGACATCATGAGTTTGAAGTGGTACTTGCTCACCTTTTTTATACCAGGGGTACAGAAATGCGAATCACGTACTTGTGCCCCTGTTTGGTTCTGAAATCTGTCTAAACCGACTGCAACAATCATCGAGGCAAAAATTGTGTATTAGGACATCATAAGTTTGAAGAGGTATTAGTTTACATAATACTTTTGTCTTCTGTTCTTTCCTAATCCTTATAGTTCGTTTGATTCTAAAATTAACAAGCCTTTTTTGTGTCAAGTATTCAGAAGTCCGGAAGAGGAATCTATGACCCAGTTTGCTTCTGAAGACGGCGTAAATTAAGACAAAATTTGTGAATTAGGACATCATGAGTTTGAAGAGGAATTTGCTCACCTTTTTTATACCAGGGGTACAGAAGTGCGGATCACGTACTTGTGCCCCTGTTTGGTTCTGAAATCTGTCTATCCCGACTGCAACAATCATCGAGACTAAAATTGTGTGTTAGGACGTCATAAGTTTGAAGAGGTATTAGTTTACATAATACTTTTGTCTTCTGTTCTTTCCTAATCCTTATAGTTCCTTTGATTCTAAAATTAACAAGCCTTTTTTGTGTCGAGTATTCAGAAGTCCGGAAGAGGAATCTATAACCCTGTTTGCTACTGAAAACGGGGTAAATTGAGGCAAAACTTGTGTATTAGGACATCATGAGTTGAAGAGGTACTTGCTCACCTTTTTTATACCAGGGGTACAGAAGTGCGAATCACGTACTTGTGCCCCTGTTTGGTTCTGAAATCTGTCTAAACCGACTGCAACAATCATCGAGGCAAAAATTGTGTATTAGGACATCATAAGTTTGAAGAGGTATTAGTTTAAATAATACTTTTGTCTTCTGTTCTTTCCTAATCCTTATAGTTCCTTTGATTCTAAAATTAACAAGCTTTTTTTGTGTCAAGTATTCAGAAGTCCGGATGAGGAATCTATGACACTGTTTGCTTCTGAAAACGGGGTAAATTGAGGCAAAATTTGTGTATTAGGACATCATGAGTTTGAAGAGGTACCTGCTAACGTTTTTTATACCAGGAGTACAGAAGTGCGGATCACGTACTTGTGCCCCTGTTTGGTTCTGAAATCTGTCTAACCCGACTGCAACAATCATCGAGGCAAAAATTGTATATTAGGACATCATAAGTTTGAAGAGGTATTTGTTTACATAATACTTTGGTATTCTGTTTTTTCCTAATCCTTGTAGTTCCATTGATTCTAAAATCAACAGGCCTTTTTTGTGTCAAGCATTCAGAAGTCCGGAAGAGGAATCTATAACCCTGTTTGCTACTGAAAACGACGCAAATTGAGGCAAAACTTGTGTATTAGGACAACATGAGTTTGAAGAGGTACTTGCTCACCTTTTTTATACCAAGGGTACAGAAGTGCGAATCACGTACTTGTGCCCCTGTTTGGTTCTGAAATCTGTCTAAACCGACTGCAACAATCATCGAGGCAAAAATTGTGTATTAGGACATCATAATTTTGAAGAGGTATTTGTTTACATAATACTTTGGTCTTCTGTTCTTTCCTAATCCTTATAGTTCCTTTGATTCTAAAATTAACAAGCCTTTTTTGTGTCAAGTATTCAGAAGTCCGGAAGAGGATTCTATGACCCTGTTTGCTTCTGAAAACGGGGTAAATTGAGGAAAAATTTGTGTATTAGAACATCATGAGTTTGAAGAGGTACCTGCTCACCTTTTTTATACCAGGAGTACAGAAGTGCGGATCACGTACTTGTGCCCCTGTTTGGTTCTGAAATCTGTCTATCCCGACTGCAACAATCATCGAGACAAAAATTGTATATTAGGACATCATAAGTTTGAAGAGGTATTTGTTTACATAATACTTTGGTATTCTGTTTTTTCCTAATCCTTGTAGTTCCTTTGATTCTAAAATTAACAAGCCTTTTTTGTGTCAAGTATTCAGAAGTCCGGAAGAGGAATCTATGACCCTGTTTGCTACTGAAAACGACGTAAATTGAGGCAAAACTTGTGTATTAGGACATAATGAGTTTGAAGAGAATCTTGCTCACCTTTTTTATACCAGGGGTACAGAAGTGCGAATCACGTACTTGTGCCCCTGTTTGGTTCTGAAATCTGTCTATCCCGACTGCAACAATCATCGAGGCAAAAATTGTGTATTAGGACATCATAAGTTTGAAGAGGTATTTGTTTACATAATACTTTGGTCTTCTGTTCTTTCCTAATCCTTATAGTTCCTTTGATTCTAAAATTAACAAGCCTTTTTTGTGTCAAGTATTCAGAGGTCCGGAAGAAGAATCTATGACACTGTTTGCTTCTGAAAATGGCGTAAATTGAGGCAAAAATTGTGTATTAGGACATCATGAGTTTGAAGAGGTACTTGCTCACCTTTTTTATACCAGGGGTACAGAAGTGCGGATCACGTACTTGTGCCCCTGTTTGGTTCTGAAATCTGTCTATCCGGACAGCAACAATCATCGAGGCAAAAATTGTGTATTAGGACATCATAAGTTTGAAGAGGTATTTGTTTCCCTAATACTCTGGTCTTCTGTTCTTTCCTAATCCTTATAGTTCTTGTCATTCTAAATTTAACAAATCTTTTTTGTGTCAAGTATTCGGAAGCACGGAAGAGGAATCTATGACACTGTTAGCTTCAAAAATCGGCGTTAATTGAGGCAAAATTTGTGAATTAGGACATCATGAGTTTGAAGAGGAATTTGCTCACCTTTTTTATACCAGGGGTACAGAAGTGCGAATCACGTACTTGTGCCCCTGTTTGGTTCTGAAATTTGTCTAAACCGTCTGCAACAATCATCGAGGCAAAAATTGTGTATTAGGACATCATAAGTTTGAAGAGGTATTAGTTTACGTAATACTTTGGTCTTCTGTTCTTTCCTAATCCTTATAGTTCCTTTGATTCCAAAATTAACAAGCCTTTTTTGTGTCAAGTATTCAGAAGTCCGGAAGAGGAATCTATGATCCTGTTTGCTTCTGAAAACGGCGTAAATTGAGGCAAAAATTGTGTATTAAGACATCATGAGTTTGAAGAGGTACTTGCTCACCTTTTTTATACCAGGGGTACAGAAGTGCGGATCACGTACTTGTGCCCCTGTTTGGTTCTGAAATCTGTCTAACCCGACTGCAACATTCATCGAGGCAAAAATTGTGTATTAGGACATCATAAGTTTGAAGAGGTATTAGTTTACGTAATACTTTGGTCTTCTGTTCTTTCCTAATCCTTATGGTTCCTTTGATTCTAAAATTAACAAGCCTTTTTTGTGTCAAGTATTCAGAAGTCCGGAAGAGGAATCTATGACCCTGCTTGCTACTGAAAACGGGGTAAATTGAGGCAAAACTTGTGTATTAGGACATCATGAGTTTGAAGAGGTACTTGCTCACCCTTTTTATACCAGGGGTACAGAAGTGCGAATCACGTACTTGTGCCCCTGTTTGGTTCTGAAATCTGTCTAAACCGACTGCAACAATCATCGAGGCAAAAATTGTGTATTAGGACATCACAAGTTTGAAGAGGTATTTGTTTACATAATACTTTGGTCTTCTGTTCTTTCCTAATTCTTATTGTTCCTTTGATTCTAAAATTAATAAGCCTTTTTTGTGTCAAGTATTCAGAAGTCCGGAAGAGGAATCTATGACCCTTCTTGCTACTGAAAACGGGGTAAATTGAGGCAAACTTGTGTATTAGGACATCATGAGTTTGAAGAGATACTTGCTCACCTTTTTTATACCAGGGGTACAGAAGTATGAATCACGTACTTGTGTCCCTGTTTGGTTCTGAAATCTGTCTAAACCGACTGCAACAATCATCGAGGCAAAAATTGTGTATTAGGACATCATAAGTTTGAAGAGGTATTTATTTACATAATATTTTGGTCTTCTGTTCTTTCCTAATTCTTTTAGTTCTTTTGATTCTAAAATTAACATACCTTTTTTGTGTCAAGTATTCAGAAGGCCGGAAGAGGAATTTATGACCCTGTTTGCTTCTGAAATCGGCGTAAATTGAGGCAAAATTTGTGTATTAGTGTTGAGTTTGAAGAGGTATTTGGGGATGTTGAAGAGATGCGAGATCTTAAGTATTGGAGAATTTTCTCTATAGGTTGTTCGGCAATGACAAAGTTCCAGTATTGTTACGGCTGGGAATGGCATTACAACGGAAGTAAGGGATAAGAGATGGGCCGGCAGCTCAGTGAAAGAAGGGTGTGGACGTGCAACTAATTTTGCGTGTAGGATTCCTCGTTATATGTAAAACACAATAAGTGATAGTCATAAATCGTTTGAGCACCAGGATGTTTACAAATGTCAATATTGGGGTGGTAGTATCTAAACGCAAAAGGTTCACAGCTAGTTACGCACAATAAAAAAAAACTTGCTTACCTTTAGACGCAAATCCAGGTGAATCAGTGAATTATAGCCGGTAAGTTAGTTACTACAAAACTTCAAAATAATTGCACGTACCCGCAAAATAAAATTTATTGAAAAATTCCTGGAATATATATATATATATATATATATATATATATATATATATATATATATATATATATATATATATATATATATATATATATAATTAACAAATCATTTTAACTAACTACAGTTTCTTGTAGGGAGTGTTGCTGTCTTTCCACATGGTAGACAAGGCAGTCAAGAATAACATGTGATACAGTTAGCCTGATATTACATGTGGCGCATATAGGATTATGTTTTCCTTTCAACAAATGTTCGTGAGTTAGTGCTGTATGACCAAGACGTAAGTGATAGGTGAGTATTAATATGCCGCCATTTTTCTTGACAACTCAATAACATTTTTTCTTTCAGGTTATCTCTATCTAATAGATTTCATTGTTGAATAACTAGGACCTCAGCCGCCCATCGAGGTAAGTCACGTGGGGTTTGAGGTGGAACTGGAGGCATGAATTTATGTCCAATAACCTGCAGGTATTCGATAAAACGTATTCCAGCTGGACGGGTGATCGTCCTTCTATTAGCATAAATATTTATATTCGGGAATAACAAACGGTTATTTTGATGTAATGGCTTTGGTTTAACATTAATCATATAAGTCGCCATTAAAGGATTACGCCTGATTTCAGGTGGCGGTAGAGCAGCTTCACAGTAAAGACCTTGAGCTGGACTGGTTGGGAACGCACCAAGAGAATATCTAATTTCAACATTGTGGATTCGATCTAAGGTCATTAATAATCTTTTTCGGGCTGATCCGTATGCTGTACTACCATAATCTATAATCGAAAGTACCACTGCCTGATATATTCTTAATAGTACTTTGGGTTCTGCACCCCATGTCCCATGTGGTATGTGCAAGAATTTTGATTAAATTCAGTGTTTTGTCTCATTTTCTTTTAATTTCTGTGATATTTGGCTTCCATGTTAGTTTCGTGTCAAAAATTACGCCGAGAAACCTAGCTTCGGGAACACACTCAATCCGCTGATCATTATGGTATAGCAGTTGATTCAAGTGTGGACTTCTAAGACGACATAAGTGTAGGCACTTCGTCCTCTCCATTAAAAATTGGAAGCCTGTAGAATCGCCATTTGTAACAATAGTGTTAATTGCTTCCTGTAGGGTTCTAGATATGTCACCTACAGTTTTTCTCGGGTACATAATGGCTAAGTTATCTACATATAAGCACTTGATTACAGATTCCTTAACATTAGACGCCATCTCATTTATGGCAATTGCGAATAGAGCACAACTCAATGTTGAATCCTATGGTACGCCATTTTCTAATGATTTGGAGTTCAACAAGTTATTAGCTACACGTACTCGAAAACTTCTTCCACTCAAAAAAGAACGCACAAGTAGTGGAAGTCTTCTCCTAAGGCCGTATTGATATAGTTTTTGTAGTATAGCGGGGCGCCTCGTCATGTTGTAAGCGCTCTTAATATCAAAGAATACAACTAAGTGTTCTCTTTTACAGAAAGCATTTTCAGCAGCACTTTCTAATACTAGGAGGGGATCGGTAGTAGATATTCCTTTTCGGAAGCCGGTTTGATACGGTACCAAGGCGTTGTTGTTTTCAAACCTCCACATAAGTCTGTTGTTTACCAGTCTCTCCATGAGTTTACCCATGCAGCATGTGAGACTGATGGGGCGATAACTGTCAGGTGATTTTTCTCTGGTTTTAGGATAGGTACAACAGCCTCCTTCCAATCTTCTATATATATTCCTTGCTCCCAGAGGGTATTAAACATTTCTAACAAAGTATGTTTCATGTCAACCGATATATGCTTGAGCATATCATTGGTAATCGTATCAGGTCCAGGTGCAGATGTTTTTACACTTTTTAGAGCTACCTCTAGCTCTTGTAGCGTAAATGGTGAGTTGTATACTAAAATATTTGCAAGGTTAAAATCGATTTCTTCAACAGGATTTGCTATATCTAGAAATGTTGATTTATAGTTTGTAGAAGTACTGGTTTTCCCAAATTGAGTTGCAAGAATCTCGGCAATCTCGCAGAGATCTCCAGTAATCCTGGTATCTGTTCGGATGGATGAAACTTGTTAGATCTGTTTCTTCTCGGATGTAGATTTAATTTTACCCCATACTTTAGTCGTACTAGTGGTGGTTGTTAGTGTAGATGTGTATTTGATCCAGCTAGTTCGTTTGTTGTTCAGTATTACACGTCTATATGTGACTCGAGCTTTTTTAAAGGCTGTAGAGTTATTTCTAAATCTAGGTAATGCAGATTTCTTGTCTCTAATAGCAAATTTAACTTCGGGGTTCCACCATGGAACTACCGGCCTTAGTGGCATTTTGCTAGATCTAGGGATACTGGTTTCAGCTGCACTCAGAATGGCGTTTGTGATGTTCTGTACATTAAGATCTTGTGGGGTAGCAAACACTTGTGTAAATCGTGTCCAATCGGCTTTATTGGTAATGTATCTTTTAACAGTATACGGTATAAGTGTTTTATGCTTGTTTCAATAACAACTGGAAAATGGTCATTGTTGTATAAGTCATCTTCGACATTCCATGAATGGAGCCAGTTGACTAGATAAAAGTGTTAAGTCAATGGCGGTGAAGTTATTTGAGTTAGAATTGAAATGGGTGGGATCGCCATTGTTAAGTAACATAACATCATCTCGTTTAAGCCATAAATTAACAACTTGTAGCTCGGATCTGATATTTATTAATTGGAATCTGACATCTTTCTTAATTAGTGTTACAACACCTCCGCTTGCTGGATGTTGCAAACAAGCGTCTTTTCGGGCAATTTGATAGCTCTTCAAGACGTAGGGTTGTCCTGGTTTAAGATGACTTTCTTGAATACACAGGACATTAGGTTTTGTTCTTGTAGTATTAATTTAATGTTGCAATATCGTTGGATAACTCCTATATATATGTATATATATATATATATATATATATATATATATATAATATACATATATATATATATATATATATATATATATATATATATATATATATATATATATGGCGGCGTTGGATGCCGGTAAACACATGTATATTTGAAACATTTTTAATATGTTGTGTGGTACATTTTCACTCTTGAAGTGGTTAAATTCCATTGTTTGTTTGTCAATAGAAAGAGAAACTACTTTCCACTTTATTTGGACTGGCCCCTTTAATACACACAATTTCATCAAAAAGTTTCAAATCATCATTACGATGTTGTTTTTGAGAAACAGTTAATGAGTTTCTTTTCTCAGCAATACTAAACGAAACGCCTGCCAATCCTTAAAGCGTTGTGTTGTGCAAGTAAGTATAAAACATAGTCCCTGACGTGTTAAATTGAGTTACGGCTAGGCTTTCTCTTTCATTTACCGAAGTTACTATGATAGTCTTAACTTGATTTGCCAAAAAGACTTGATTTTTCCGTTCTATTAACTGTTGCTTTAATCTTGATATAACCATACATACTTCTACCATTAAAATTTTTTTCAGATTCCTCTTGAAGCATACATTTATGAAATGTAGATGTTTGTGAGTGAAGAAACCATATCCAAACTTCAAAGAAATTGTATTTAAATCAATTATGAATCAATATGGGACATTTTTCTTCAGAGAAAGGTAACTCTATAGTGGTTTGTACATTTTTAATATTGTTTCTATCGAAGGTAACAACGGTAACCATCTGGTTTATTGTATCACAACAGTTTTTGGTATTCAACATTAAAAAACTCCCAAATCCTTTAATTGTTCAACTCGAACAGTATAAATGTAGGAATGGCCATAGATTTTTAAAGTAATGGCTTCGATGTCAATAGGCAAGCAGACTGCTGATATTTTAATACATTTATGAACAACATGAGCAGCAGAGTCCACCCTAACTAAAGGTCTTTTAAGTAATTGCTGAACTTTAAGGAAGTCGTTATTTTGGTCATGTCTTACCGTTCCTCTAAAATGGCAATTTGTGTTGTCAGCACACATTGCCATTATTTTTGTTGTTAATTCGTATTTGTAAACCGTTTTACGTTAATTCTCTTGTCTTTCATAAAATAGCTTACGAGTGTAGGGCAAGTTTTTACGCTCGCATGATTTGAACAATCGGTATAGATTTTTACAAAATTGACCGTTCCAAGACCATTTTGTATGGAGCCTAATTATTCTTTTTGTAAAATGTTACACACAATACTTTCAGATTTAATTCGAGAACATGCAAATTTTTGTTAGAAGGAACATTTTACTAGCTTATTGGTGCAATGGATATAAAGAAAGGACGGATTGTGAATCACGTTGTGGTGTGACCAAGTATATTTAATCGCACTGTACAACCCTTAAAGTTCTATAAGTATACTTCTATACCCTTGGCTACTTAACAGTTTTGGTAATAACTAGAAGATTTTGTGCCTTATGCTCAGTCCTAGATTAAAGTAGGCCAGGTTCATAAAATTATAGATTTGCCTTATTAACCAAAAAAATATTTACATGTGCCTTAATATGTTCGCTTTAAAATCGGGGTTGCTTCTTCCTGAAACTAATAGTTAAATAGTCGGACGCCAACTTGTTTTTAAATATGGAATAAACAAGTAAACCTTTATACAATAAAATTAAAAAAAAATTTCTACAATAAAAAATTTTATTACACATCCTATATTTAATTATAAACGGAAATACCTTAATGCTAATGTCAGTAATGTTATAACCTAATGAATAATTACTATTATGGGTTACTAATGGTATCAGAATACCTTATTCTTGGTGCACACTGTAAATACCGAAATGGCTGTATGCTGGGTCAACGTTGGGAAATTGTTGCGTAATATTACTTCAGGGTTGAAATAAATCTGAATTTGTATGCTCTATAATTCCCAAATGAATATATTTGCAGGATTAAAGGGTTTTAGAATTTCACTTCCCATTAATGCAGGTGATTACCTCACACTTCATTAACCGTACTAATACCGTAAATTGGATTAACGGTAAAACAGTTAATTGCGTAGATGTGTATAAAAACGTGTGAAAAGTAACAGTAAAATTAAAAGTAAAAGGTAAAAGTGCCGTAAAATTTGCAACACTTAATAAAAAATATTTAACAGAGCAAAAATGGATGCTCTACTGTCTTTCAGTATCGCACAAAAAATGGCGTTCCCAAAAGTCGTTGTGCATGACCATGTCTGAAACTGAATCTGCAAACGATATGCGTGGAAGGCTTCAATTTAAATAAGTAAATTAGCTATGATATCCAGCATATATGGCACGAAATGCACGTTAGTTGCCTACAAAGAGGTGAATTATTAACAACACGTTCGAAGTTTGTTACAGCACCTAGCTTTAGTGTTTCAATTCGAAGTGTGCCCTTACGAAAAAAAGACAATACCTGCCATTTTATGCTTAAGTGTCCATACGTGTTGAACACAGTAAAAACTGTGCACAACATTTTAAGCACTTTACATCACTATCTGAGGTTGTATTTTTAATAAATGGATATTCACTTCCCAAATTTCTGTTAAACATACGTTTTGTTTTTAGAATTTTCGGATTTTCTACCGTCCTAAATACACGCTACGCACTACAATATAATGATTATTTATGTAAATCCAGTTATTACTTAACACTTAACGTTAACCTTAATTATAGAACTATTTACACTATATTTATTTACACGCACCGGTATATTTATTTTCCACACGTACAAGACACCTTCGTAAACATACTCCTTTCGCGCTAGATTTGATACTTAATGCTGCCTCATAATCAGGATCACGCGCTGTTTATGTAAGTCGACAAAAGTACTAGAATAGTCTCGTAAGTTGTAGAATATGTGATGTCATCTTATGAAGGTCGCGCTATCTTTTTTTTACTTTCTAGCCTTTGATTAATTCCTTATAAACAATGAAACGTCAGAAACGGGACAGAAGAGGGACTTCTTTATCAATACGAAACATTTACGTAATTTATTAAAATAATTACGTACCGGGTGGAGAATGGTCGAACGCACCATAGGAAATCCAATCGGAAGTCATAAACTCTCGAATGCCTGCTTTCCTGATTATTTTAGGCAAAAGCTCTACAGCTACTTTTCGTTAAAGAACTCAATTCTCAGATGAAACTATTAAAAATATTTTACAGCTTACGGTAATTTCAAAAATTGCAACAGTTATGTACCATTCCTGAACAGCATCAGGACAGCCATGAAATGTCAGGGTGACGTTCCCTTTCACAATTATATAAATACTGTCATGTTGCCAGTCTATTAGTCATAACAGTAGACTTAAAAATGTCGTATACCGTTTCAGAAAGAATACTAACTGTAAAAATGTTTTATTCCGGCAATAGTACGTATTTATCGCGAAATATCCAAACCGCCCGATTCCAACCATACTACAAATGGAAGAATTATTACTAAATTGGAATATAGTGGAACGGTGCTTCCTTTTTGTAACTGGGCCAAAAGTTATGAAGTCAACATTCAAAGAAACGTGTTTGAAAATGTAAATACTACAAACGTATTAACTACAGTTGCTGAGGATACTGGAATAAGTTCTGGAGAAATTGCGAACCAGTTCGGAATGCATAACACAGTCGCATAAAAAAATTTTGAAAAAGAATTATTTCCATTCGTACACACTTCGATGTCATCAGGAGTTGGTTGAAAGGTATTTTTAGAGGAGAGCAGAGTTTTGTTATGACATGCTGCAGAAGTCTAATCTAGACCGACAATTTTTAAAGCACATTTGTTTTACGGTTGAGTGTACGCTCACGTTAAATAAAGAACCAAACGTTCAACATGATAGGATTTGGTCAAAAAAAGTCCAGAGATTGTTGTTGAAAGCCGATCTCAATATCGCCAAAAAATGTATGTTTAGGTAAGAATATTCGGACAACAATTATTGGACCATTTTTTTATGCGAAAAATCTAAGCGCGAGTAGGTTTTTGGATTTGCTGCAAGAGCAAATGTTACCAGCTCTAGCAGAAGTAGCTCTCGAGGAAAAAGAAATTTGGTTTCAAACGGATGATTGCCCTGCTCACAACAGCCGAGAAGTTAAAGACTATTAATAATTGTTTTAATAACTGTGTAATCCAAATTGTGCAATTAAGTGGCCTCCAAGATCTAGAGATCTTGCCCCAAATGGTGCACAGGGTTTGCAGATTTTGTAGGCTTCAGCGAAGGATGCCCGAAAATAATGCCTTGCATTCTTGCCAATGTTAGAAAAGAATTTTATGGTGGATTAGAATATTGTTTAGGGCAAAATCATGGCTTATTTGAGCATTAATGTTTATACTAGGATTTTCAACAACTGCAGTTAATACATTTGTAAATTTTCATTTTCAAACACATTTCTTTGAATGTTAGCTTCATAATTTTTGTCACAATTACATAAAGGAAGCAAGGTTCCACTATTTTCAGATTTGATAGTAATTCTTCCAATAAATAGTTTTGATTAATTTTTGAGGCAATTAAACTTTATTTTCATCGATTATTTAGATGGTCTGACGTTTGGAAGATTGTGTCATTTTGACATTTTATTGCTGTCCTGATGCTGTGCAAGAATGGTACATAATTTTTGCAATTTTTGAAATTATCGTAAGCTGTAAAATATTTTTAATAGTTTCATGATAGAGAACTCAATTCTTTAAAGAAAAGTTCCTGTTCTTTTTACCTAAAATAATTTGGGAAGCAGGAATTCGAGAGTTTATGATTTCCCATTGGATTTCCCATGGTGCGTCCGACCATTCTCCACCTGGTGATGATGTGTTTAAAAAACGGACTGTCCTGTATAATACGGGACGGATGGTTGCCTCACATAGAAATAAAAGCATTATACAATATTTGTTCGTTAAGTACCTTCATAACAGGTCCCTAAAAATAGAAAAGCTCAACTCATGGAACCTCGTTTGTCTAACTGTTTTCTTGACTTGTAATGACTATAAGCAGGCCCACGCCGTCCGTATGGGTGACTCGTGCGTTGCTAAAGGGTTCCGTTGATGCAAAGGCGCCTGTCGATGCCTCCCAATTTATAAATTTCAAACAACACAAAAAAATTAAATCGTGTTCCCGTCATTTGAAAACGAAAATAGAAGTAATTATTTATTATTTTACAATAATTACAGTTTTCTGCATGCAATTTCAGCGGGTTTTATTTTGTTCAAAAAAAAATAAAATAAACATAGATAAATCATTCTTTATTCATCATAAAGGCTTAATCATCTGTCGTGTTGCGTTTCAACTTGTATTTTAACGAGTATACAATTATTCGTGTTGTAACTTGCATTCCTTGATTTGTATTTCGATCTCCTACATAAAAGGACTTTACTTGATAGATTTGTTTTATATTTATTATATTATCATACCGTTTGATAAGAAGAAATAATTTTAATAGTGATATTTATTTACCTTCATTAATCGTTTATTACTTAGTTAGTTATTAGTTCGAATTGATTACTTAAACGCTTCTATCTAAGGTAAGTTAAATAAGTTTTGTAATCAATTTGGTGGAAAAGTTTATAATTAATATTTTTTTCAAGTTTAAGCACTAAATATTTTTAATCGTTACACATTTGGTTTTAAAGAAACTACTTGCCACAACCTCAGGAATACTTAAAAATTTAAACTGTTATCTTTTTTATTAATTTTCAGGATTGAATTAATTTGGATTTATATATATATATATATATATATATATTGAGGTGATTAGATAAGAGTAAGACAGGGATTGGTTAGTTTAAAGTAGTAATTTCTTTAAAAAAAGGGTGATATAAAGCATGATACATGTAGGAGGGATTTAATTGAAGTAATTTGGTTCACGATGGTAAGAAAGTGCATTTGTTTTGGTTAAAAAATTTAATAAAATTTATACATTTTGGTTTAATCATAAAAAGCATTGTGCTACTTAAAAGAATGTCAGGAATGTTAAATAAACTTATTTCCGTAAATTCTATTTAGTATTTTAGTTTGTTTCAATAAATTTCAGTTTATCGAAAGTATTTTGGCATGTGAATATTTTACAGGTGTTTAACACATAGTGTAAAGTTAGATTTATATTAGGGACTTTATATAAGTATGTTAGAATGCAGAAAATATGGTAAAATTTAAGAAAGGGTTATAATACGAACTTAATATGATCATTACTCACATATTTATGGAAGCGAATGTGTGACAAACAAAGTGATGCATTATAAATATTAAGAACAGTGTATAGAACATATTTACACAAAGATATTTATATGCAGATACATTTTTATGGTAGAATTTTAAAAAAGTGTGTTAAACAATATGGCTTCTTAAAGTGACTTAAAATTATACAATACAAGCTAGTTGAACAATAAATATAATAAAGACAGTTATTACAAGTTATAGGATAACATTTTAATTTACATGAACGTTTTTAAACGCAAATTATTTATATTTTTAGAATTAAGTTAAGTTATGTCATAAATTTAAAGTTTTTTCACAAATTTATAGTTTTTTAGATTAAGTTAGGTTTAAAATGGATTGTTAAAGTGATTAATAGGAGGTTTTCCTCATTTTTACATAGTCATTTAATTTGTACAAAGCATTTCAACGCAAAATTTATGAAATGGGGTTGAATATACAGTTTTACTTGGTAAATATAAAATTCCTTTAAATTTAAGATTTCGGACATTTAATGTGTGTTTTCTAATGCAAAATTTCGTCAGGATTACATATATGTAGTTAATTTAAGTGTAGTTTGTAAGATTATTTAGATATGAGCAATTTTAAGTTAGAATAGGTCATTTTGTATAACATTTAAAAGAACTATATCAAGTTGGGTATCGATTTATGCATAATTTAACACAGATTTCATTTCAGTTATTAAAATTTAAATCTATAGCTGTATAAGAAAGATATCGCTTAATTTCTAATTTAGTTAAGTTTTCAAATTATTTCCGACCAATCAGAGACATAGTTACATTATTTGAATTTCTTAAAAAAAGTTGAAGATGTGGTAACTAACAAAAGGGTATAAAAGGAATTGCCCTTGATCAGAATCTCTCTCTATAATTTGCCAGTTGTTTGAAAAGTTTAAAATAGTGTAGTGTTTTTTGTGCAACAAGTAAGTTAACCTAAATAATTATCGGAAAAATTTAATATAAACGGAGAGACGAGAAAATCAGGCGCAATTGTTTTTAAACCTACAATTGTAAAGTTAGGTTACCGATACCTGTTCACTTTCGTAAAGTTCATTACGAATAATGTTTCTTACTTGTGACGATTTATGTTTAACGTTTTAAAAATTCGTTTGTTAAAGTTGAATACTGGTTACGTTTTGCCAAAATAAAATAGTAATCATTTTTCTTCAATTGGGTTTTATTTTCTGCTGCGATCTTTTAAATAATTAATATTTGAGCCGGAGCCTAAAAATAAAGCGGTATGAATTTAAAGTCTTTACAATCATTAAATATTATTTAAAACGATATAGTTGAAAAGCATTAATACAATTAAATAAAACATCTTCGATTAAAAATTTGTGGTTGGGCGAAGCCGTAAAGCTTAGAAATAATAGCCTTTACCGAAGCAAAGTGACCAACAACCCGAGGACCAGTCTGCAGCTAGTAGGTGAATGGTAGCAGTGAACATCGTATATCAGAAGTTCGATCATAATTGGAAAGTGCCTGCATCTACATGTGGAACCAGCTGTATGAAGACATCCGTTTGCAGTTTGGAATATGCACATGTGAGTTAATTTTTGATCATAACCCTGTCTATTCTGTTCTTATTTGTGTGATTTCCTGCAATTATTATTTGTTATATGTATAGGTGTAAATGTTTATATAATACTTGTGTAAACACCTGCAAAAGAAGCAAAAATTTAGTTTATTTCAAAATTTTAAATTTCAATTATCCAGTTATAATTATAATCATAAATTCAACAAGTCATTATTCAATAAGTCTGACATTTTTTTGACAATTGTATTCATTAAATTTATAACGCATGCGTTATAGTATAAATTTTGTTCAGATACATTTTTCATATAAGATATTTTTTATAAAGTGGAATCCACATAATATATTCAAACCATAAATAATTTCCCTCTAAACCTGAACCCTATCCCCAAATGAGATAAGAGCTAGTCCGGTGCACACAAGTATACAAATAAGTATTATTATTATATTGATAGTTTGCAAATAATTTAATTTAGAACCAGAACCTTATCCCCTATTGAGATAATTATTAATTATATTAACCCATTATTATATATATATATATATATATATATATATATATATATATATATATACAGGGTGGCCCACTTAAGCGGGATTGCTCCATAACTCCCCTACTATTACAAATACGAAAAAATGTCTTATATAAAAGTTGTCCACAGTCATAAACTACACATTTTAAAATTATTTTCAGAAATGGCGGACTTCCGGTTATACCGGAAACTCATGCCAACTTCGTTATTTTAAATAGAACAACCTATATATTATTACATTTTTGAATTCCTCGCTGAATTTAAAGGTCACTTTAATAATCATACTATGGGTCTATGTCGCATTGCTTCTGAGTTATTTAACATTTTGTAGAAAAAATGACGTTTGCGCCTCCAGAAACTTTCAATATCTCGAAGACGGATACCGGTATAGAGATGTGGCTTTCGTTTTTTACTTCCGAAAATTACTTCATTGCCAAAAATCTTGCTTTTAAAATTCAATAATTTCTATCGCTCCGAAAATAATTTTTTTCAAACTTGGATAACTTGATTTTTTAAATGGAACTACCCACATTTTCTTACATCAGCGGATAGGAAATTAAATTTCCTTTCCATTGATGTAACCTTATCGATATTTTGGAGTGATAGTTTTCGAGATATTAACATTTTTATCTAATTTCAGTTTTTATTGCGCATTGCCGCGGTTCTTTGGAAAACGTTTGTCAATTGTTTAAAACAACTGATAACAAACGTCAGTTTCTCGAGCTTCTGTTGTGCTTTGCTGTCTTGTGTATCAGTTTAAGTGTTTCTACAAGACAAAATATTGTTGTCCGACGCAGAGTTGATCTATAGCATTATAACTGGGCCAACTTATAACATTAAAACAAAAGCGATGATGTAATAACCAAAACGCAAATGTAATAAACAATTTGCAATTGATCAAATCATTTTAATTAATAAAAAATATACGAAATAACAATCGCTACTGCCGTTGGCTCTGTCGGTAGATTAAGATAGGGAGAGTTCTAATATACTGAGTTGTTAACCTACCTGAAATGCTGCTTGTTTCCCATCTGCTTAGTTATTTTCACTGCACTTAATTAATAAAAAATGCAATATAAAAAATTATGAAAATATAATGAAATGAAATCTCGAGCGCCATGTTGTCTTTTATTATAGGAACAACAAAACCTAGTTAATGAATAATAATAAACAATTTACCAAAATGAAAATAAAATAACATGATATACTTAAGTTTATTCAATATCTAATTGAAAAGGTTAAAAAATCAGAAGTTTTATTACTATTCTAAAAGTATATAAAAAATCATTACCTTTGAATGGTTCGGTACATAAACTGTATTACTGCTGGTAACTATGAAGCAGAATGGTGAACTTGGTGAGGTCAATGTCTTGCTAATTTATCCTTAATATATTGTGTTCATAAATTTATTGAATTTCTTTGAAGTTTAAGTATGTAGAACTTGCGCTGTAAAATGTAATTCAAGTAAAAATTTCCATTTAAATTAGAAAAATAATAGAATAGTAAATTAGTGACTTATAACTGCCATTAAAAATAATTATTATAAAAATGCCATATGAAAGTATGCATTATAAAAGTGCAAAAAGTGTGCATTCTAAAAGAATGCATTAAAAAAAATGCCTAAAAAACAAATATTTTAATTTAAAATATAATGAATTAGAAAATAACTTACCATCAAAATCTGATGGCACTGAATATAAAAAAATTAGGTAAAAACCAAGCTTTCTGCTGTAACATTCAGCAGCCAGTGAAAAATATAGCGGCTTTCAGAATAGCTTCTCTAAATGTTTCCCCTCCAGAAGTTGTCACGCGTTGCGCGGATACAATGATCAGAATCGAATTTTTTAAGAAAGGAAACTATAACTCTTTATGAAATATTACAATCAAAAAGATATGTTCTAGGAAATGCAAATTAAATTGCCTTTCTCAATTCTACATTTTAATAATTAAAAACTTTTCTAATATTACGCCAAATAAACGAACGATCCCAAACCAATGTATTTTTTAATACAACCACAAAAAAAGGTTGTTACAGATCGACATGACTTTCATTCTTGGAGAATGCCAAAGAGATGCGGTACGGTATCCTGCACGAAGACTTCCTCGAGAAACAGCCTTTCAAAAGTTGTTACAATGTTTTACAAACACCGGACGCGTGCAGTATCAAACGAGGGAACGTGTCAACAGGATAACCTGTATTTCTTGTGCATTCCTTTTGTATATTTTCTGTAATCGTTAAGTAATTGTCCTTATGTATTTATTGACCGTTCCTTATGTATTTATTGTGTATTTCTTCTCTATTTCTTGTGTAAGCCTTAAGTAATTATTTTGTATTACTTGTGCAATCATTATGTATTTATTGTTAATTCCTTATGTATTTCTTGTGTATTTCTTTTGAGTTTTGTGTTCTTAATTCTTGAGTATTTATTGTTTATTTCTTGTGCATTAAAAAATCAAGTTATCCATGTCTGAAAAAAGTTATTTTCGGAGCGATAGAAATGATTGAATTCTAAAAGCAAGACTTCTTATCAGTTGTTTAAAACAATTGACAAACGTTTTCCAAAGCACCGCGGCAATGCGCAATAAAAACTGAAATTAGATAAAAATGTGAATATCTCGAAAACTATCACTCCAAAATATCGATAATGTTAAATCAATGGAAAGGAAATTTAATTTCCTATCCGCTGATGTAAGAAAATATGGGTTCATCCATGTTTGAAAAAAATTACCTTCGGGGCGATAGAAATTATTGAATTCTAAAAGCAAGATTTTTGGCAATGAATGAGAATGATGCGGTACCCTTTTCGGAAGTAAAAAACGAAAGCCACATCTCTCTACTGATATCCGTCTTCGAGATATTGAAAGTTTTCGGAGGCACTGCAAACGTCATTTTTTCTACAAAATGTCAAATAACTCAAAAGCAATGCGACGTAGATCCATAGTATGGTTATTAAAGTGACCTTTAAATTCAACGAGGAATTCAAAAATGTAATAATATATAAGTTGTTCGATTTAAAATAATGAAGTTGGCATGAGTTTCCGGTATAACCGAAAGTCCGCCATTTCTGAAAATAATTTTAAAACGTATAATTTATGACTGTGGACAACTTTTATATGACATTTTTTCGTATTTGTAATAGTAAGGGAGTTATGGAGCAATCCCGCTTAAGTGGGCCACCCTGTATATGATATATATATATATATATATACATATATATATATATATATATATATATATATATATATATATATATATATATATAGTCTAAAGAGGAAAAAAAAAACTTTCCGGATATGAAAACTTATTGAACAAATGAAAACGAGAAGAAAACCGCTGCAAATTGTATCAATACTTCCACTTCAAAAAATCGATTTTTTGTAAATAACTCGAAAACGATTAACTGTACAAAAAAATTACAAGAATGCTTTTGCACTGACGTTTTTTCAAAAACCAACCATTTCTCAAGAAAACGAAGACCTTCTGTCTACATTAAGGGCGGAATTAGAAACTAAGCCAAGTAGCAGCCAAACGGTGTCGGATTTCTTGATTCCTACAGTACGCTCAACTACTGATGAAGAACTGCTGGAGAAGGAATTTGAAGGCAGTGTCAATATTCAGCTACAATCAACTTCTAGCAAAGATTGTAAAGCTGATGCAGGGCAGTCCGAACCTCGCTATCGAACGTAAGCTCCTTCTCGCGTAAGAGCTCTTGTGATTTTTATTACAAATCTCTTAATTCCGGCATCGTGATCTTCGTGATTGAATACAGATAATACGAAGAAGCGGTCATCAGTAGAGGAGCCACAGCCTAGCAGCAATCATAAGCCGCAGGAACGCAGCAGGAGCGAAGAACAAAATAAAGAAGAATCCAGGACACCGCCACCGCCAGCTACAGGATCGATGTCACGTAAAGCAGTAGGTATAGGTTAATGAAAATATTGTTTAATTTTAATTTATTGTTTTATTTTAACACTTGTTTTCCTCCTTTTTTTATTTGGGTCTCTGATTTCCAAGTCTTTATTCCTCGGGGTGTGAGACTGCACCTCGGCAGAAACCCGGCCTTTCTTTAAAACAATTTCTTTCTTTTACTCTTTCTAAACTTAATTAATAATAACCGCGATGGTTAAGCACGGTTGCCATCGTGCTACCGTAACGGTTATATCCCCAACCACCGACACCGCCCGTCCACCTACACATACAGACAGCACACACAATCCTTACATATGCACACACCCTCGCCTCGCCACCACCATCCTCAAGTACACGTTCCAAATTCAAACGCCTCTACGACACCACACAAACCCACACACATACACACAGAAACCCGCACACACACACAAACCCGCCCTCTTACCCACACCCGCCCAGCCTCCTGTACCTGCCGTGATTCCTACATCCGCTTTCCCCAATCCTAAACCCACCCACTCTCAACCCTTGAGGTATTGCATTCGAAATATCCCGAAATCCATAACCACCCAAAAATCCTTTTACAATTCCATTAAATCCCTGATTGAACGTAACGTTTAACCATAACCACACCTGTCTCTTACAGATACCTCTCCCTTTCAGGATGGTACACAGCTTAGGTTACGACACCAGAGCCACAGATCCTCCTGCAAATCCTCGACTAACCCAAGATGTAACAACCACCCATTCCTTCAAGTGCCGGAAGGGGCGAGAATCTCCCAGTTCTCCGTCGAAGATGGCATCTCTCGAATCCCACCTATCTTCCGAAGAGTATGACTCGGATGATACAGCCCACCTTAAACCTGCTCCCGATACCGAATCCCTTACCATCAAGGACTACCTGCAATTCCTTACCCACTCTCTCATCCGGATGCTCCCCGCCCGGTGAACTAGGGTTGCACACGCCCTAGATTCGGTATCCTGAAACTTCTTCCAACAGAGTATCAACGTCTGCGTATCCGGTACGCGGATGAAGAACGCTGTACTTAAACACTTTTTACACCCACACACAAAATACACATCCTTTCCATCACGGAAACAAAACTCACAAACATATGCACGCTTCACTTCAACACGTATCACACATTCCTAAACAATAGCCACCACGGAACCGTCCTCTTAATTAAAAATTGCTTCCCATCCACTCCTCTTCAACTTCCTTCGCACCTACAGCATCTCGCATGCATTACTGCAACGGTGCACTTTCTCACCCCTATAGTATTTATTTTTATTACAACCCGCCCGGCCACAGCATCCTATCCGATGACCTATTAATCTACGCCTCCACCCTCCCTAATTCAGTTATCCTAGGTGATTTCAATGCCCGCCACATCCAATTCTGTGACACCGCAACTAATGGCAACGGTAACAGGCTATCCTCCGCTCTGTTGCATTTGTCGCTCTTGCGAATTACCAACACACAGCCAACATATTTCGAACATGTAGGTGCATCAATAGGGGTCAAAGTAGGGAAAACCTTCTCACATCCTTTCCAACCTACAGCTGGCGTACCGCAATGTTCTGCCTTAGCCCCGATCCTCTATATTATTTTCGCATCCGACATTCCCGAAGTCACATAACCCGGAGTAGTCGTTGCGCAGTTTGCGAATGACACCGCCTTCTGGACGGTTAATCGGAAGAGTGAAGCGGCCTCCCGCCTTATATCCGAAACCCTACGGAACTTCTCCAACTGAGCGAACCAGTGCAGTCTTCATAGATCCCATCAAAACCCCAAACAATCCTCTTCCGACATACTAATTACACCGAAGATAGGTTCCCAAAGCTTGTTTCACTCACCCTAAACCAAGAAAGACTCACACTCCAAGATGAAGTTACCTACCTAAGAATGCTCTTCACTAGAACCCTCAATTGACTCCCCGATGTAAAAAGAAAAGTCAGTAGCATTAGAAACCGCGCAAATCTACTGGGTGCCCCCCGGGGTAAAATGAGAGGTTCACTTCAACACACCTACGAAACATACATCCGCCCTGTTATAGATTTCCGAGCAGCCATATACACCAATATAAACCCCAATCACGTTTCTTCTATTGCCTCCTGTGAACGCCGAATTTTTAAGCTCGTACATAGGTTACCCCTCAGGTACCTTAGTGACCTCACAACACACAACGCAAACATACCACCAATCACACATAGAATCCAAGCACTTCAGAAAAACTTCGCGCATAAAAGAATTTTCGGCGATAGTACCACAGCCAAAGAAATCCTTACTACTCCTTTCAACTACCGTTTCCCCCAATTCCCACGAAGGAAACCTAAATTAAAATTCAAGCATCCCCCCGCGATCTTTACACAACTCCTCTACGACCTTACCGAAGAGATGGAACAATACCTAGACAACATCCCATATGCCCTCCGCATCCCCCCGTCTATTCGATGACAACCTAGCATGAAACAGGAGAACGAATCGCAGTAACCACACTAAGCACGCTACACCCCACTAAAAAACACGCATACACTTAAACCAATTAACCCATTATTAAATATTTAAATAAGTCTTTTCTTTTTTTTTATACCAAAAATAACCATCTCATGATTGTAAACTATACAATAACACAAAGCATCGCAACACCAACAAGCATGGATTGACCAGGGCTGAAGAGAGAAGGACTCCTGAACAATCTACGACCAAGATATATATATATATATATATATATATATATATATATATATATACATGTATATATGCCACTTTCTGAGGGTTATGCCAAAAGTTTTATTTCCCCATCTTGTTCAATTATTAGTAAGATTAAAAATCAGATTTACCCTAAAGACAAATCATGACGTATTAGGGTGTTTATATATCTTAATAGCTTCACCTTGTAAACGAACATAATAATGAGTTTGTCTCGATAATATTTCCATATTGTCAAATTGAATGTCATGATTTAGATTATTTAAGGCATGGGCAGCCACCGCAGACTTCTCTGGTTGACCTAACTACAAAATCTCTTTACGTCTTGTATCAAAGCTATGTTTTGTGGTTCCAATGTATACTTTTCCACATGAACAAGATAACTTATACACTCAGGAAGATGATAATGGGTTTGAAACATCTTTAGGTGATCTTAAATGTTCTTTAATTTTTCTTGTAGGTTTAAAAACAGTCCTAATGCCGTATTTAATTAGGATTTATTCAATTCCACCTGTAACATTAGCAATAAAAGGAGGATAAGCAGTACCAAGATTAAGAACTAGTTTTTCTTTGAGGTTACGTCTAGAAGGTGTAATAACATTATTAATATCAGTAAGTGAATATACATTATCTTGTAAGGATGTTGTTAAATGTTTATATTCATCCTTCAAAAATTCAGGGTCACAAATTCGTTTTGCTCGATCCACTAAAGATTTAATTACATCCATTTTTTGACGTGGTTGGATAAGATATGAAGGTATCTATCGGCATGTGTCGGCTTTCTGTAAACCTTAAAAGATAGTGAATTATTATTTTTAGATATTAATGTCAAGAAATGGTAAACTTCCATTAGTTTCTGTTTCCATGGTAAACTGAATACTAGGATGTATACCATTTATAAAAACTAAAAACTCATGCAGTGCCTCTTCTCATGTCTTCATATCTGAATGTCTTTTAGGTGTATTTTGTAACGCTAATGTTTCAAATTTTTCGATGTAAAAAGTAGCTAGTAACAGGACTAAGAGGACTGCCCATTGCTACACCATCAATCTGCTCATAAAATTTACTATTCCACTGAAAATAAGTTGTAGTAAGATCGTGCTGAAAAAGAATGGTTATATCCTTTGGAAAAAGATGATAAATGTATTCAATAGTTTCTTTTAGAAGCACTAATGGGGTGTTTTACCTATATGAGGTTGTAATACAAATGTAAGATGTTTTGCAAGACTGTATGTAGGAGAACCAATCGCATTAACAATAGGCCTTAAAGGTTTATGAATTTTTGATAAATCATGTAGTTTTGGTGAAATAGCTTCAGAATTAATTTTTCTCTTTGATGTTGACATGAGATGTCAAAATTTATTTCCATAGATATAAACGTTATAGGATCAATTTTATCCCAATCTTCTCTATTCTATATAGATGAAATTTCTAAACGTAAATATAAAAGACGTCTATCGGTTTTATTTAATAGCTTCCTAGTAATATGTATTTGATTACGTAGAAGAGCATTTTCAGTTCTTCTATAAGTATTATTAGCTTCTTTGTTATTAAAACTTTTTTTAATATAGACAATAATAATTGTCCTTTACGTTTCCTTAATTTTTGATTAATGTCATGTTTATATTTGTAAATGCTTCTATCAATTTCAAATTGAAGTTTTTCACAACTTTACACTTACATAACTTGATTAAATTTTGTTAAATGTTTTTTTGGCTGACATGTTTCATTGTTAGCCTTCGAATGTATAGAGGGTGTTCTGATATGTCATCTTTAAGACAAACAATGTTTTAATTTTTAATGACCTAGTTATTCTTTACTAAAATCTAATTCTATAGTTGGCTTTATACGTTTCTCAAACTGCTATATTAATAGCAGGCTAATGTTTATGTTTCAATTTTTCAACTTTGAAAAAATTGTTTCAACATCAATTTTAATAGATAATATTACCACTGACGAAGATAACTGTAAGTGTTATCGAAACGTTTAGATTGTATAATTTAACATACACCACTAAAAAAACCCAAAAAAGATAAGTGTTTTATTACATAAATGTTTTATTTATTCACACAATGAAAAGGTTCTTACTTGTTACTTTCGTTGAAAGTTGATGATGTGACCCTCCGTTTCTTTGACAGGTAAAGAGGCCTCGTTTAGGTTGATGACGTTCTCTGTCGCCAAGCTGGAACCGTTCTCCTTTGTTTTCTCTATCTTTTCTTATACCTTTGTTATAGATGAATACCATTCTAATTTTCTTCCCACAATTTAATAATTTTTGTAAATAATTGATCGATATATTTATACTATCCAATTTTTACATAATTGTTCAGTTTTAACTACAAACGGCGGGCGCGACAAAATGCAAGCGAGCTACAACCGGCTAGGCTTTTAATTATCAATGTTTTTTGCTTATTGTACTCTATATGTCGATCTATTATGCTGAATCGATTGTCTTATTTTACGTTTATCAGTCGCTATCGAAACATCAAATTGGAGCACTTAAAACGCGATTGTAAATTATTGCGTAATCTTTTCAGTATCACAAACTTGATAACATTTCCACTTTATTTCGTTTTCGACCTATTAATAAGGAAAATATCACTTATATTCGCTTAACACAATACTAACTAAATTTTCGTTACAATTTCACAATTTTAATTGCAGCATAACTTAAGATGCAGCAATCGCTTTCCAACCGTTTGGTTACGTTTAACCAACTCTGACCGCTTATTTACCGCGACTGACAAACAAATACGTCATTATGACAGCGTCTCTACCTGCTCGCTCTTACAGTCATGACCCGCAAATTGCCGCGTTTATTTAAAAGCCTTCCAATTTAATATGTAAATACTCGTCGAAACAAGCTCAAGCTTTTCATCTTGGTATTAATTATGTCTACAAATAAAGAACCAATAACCACTTAATGTCATATAACTGCGCGAAATTCGAATTTCTAATGCCTCTCTTACAAGCAATTGAGTTACGAAGGTAACGATGAACCAATACACAACGAAGAATAAAAATTTAAGGTAAATTGATTTTTTTTTTATTTGATAGATATTACTACAACATCTCGTAAAAATTTTTATGGAATATTTCAAAATTTAACAGTCACTCTGAGTCGGAACAGCTAGAGTATTGTATAAAACTTGAGGGTATATTACGTGATAAAAATCGAACTTATTACAAATGGGATAGAACTTATTCAAGAATTTCAGTTTGTGCATAATTTTGAGAAAAGTGTCACTTATTCGCCAATTACTACCATAATTACATTGTAACCAATAGTTTAGGTTATTCTCACCCAAACATTTTTGTGGAATTACGAATTTTATTGACAATGCCAGTTTCCATAGCCACAGCGGAAAGGTCGTTCTTCAAATTAAAAATCATTAAAAACTATTTACGTTCTACTATGGTACAAGAATAATTGGAAAATCTTATCCATTATTCCAATCGAGTCTACTTTAATACAAGAGTTAGAGATTGAAACGTTAATACAACTATTTTCAAAAAAACAAAGCGCGTAAAGTACTGCTTGGTTAAAATATGTTCAATGTTCCAATAATTTTGTTTAAAATTTTTGCATTTATGAATAAAATTTTTAAAATTTAAAATTACTGTATAATGTTATTTTAAAAATAATTTGATACATTTTCTAACATCCCATGTTAATTCATTTCTATTAACAGTTTTGATCATTTCGGTAAGTAATCGTATAATTTTAAGTTAAAAATACTAAGCTGAATGTGTGCATGATAGAAGAAAACAAAATTCTACTATTTTGTAACAAGGCATAGAAGTGCACTTTTTGTTTTTGCACGACGGCGCTCGACAAAATTGGCGCGCCACTGACTATAAGGTACCTACTTACCGATCTTATAATTGTAATATATTATTGTGATCAAAGAAATAGACTTTTACTCTTTTAGAGTTAAAATATCTGGTGTGGAACATTACACAACCTTTCAACCTACAAAGTAGAAATTAAAAGAAATGAAATTATTTTAATAACATTTTATTAAGGAAAATTATGCAACCTCTTTTATATGAAGTTCATTACGAAAATAGGCAACATTGTAAACGCAAAAACAATAATCTATGCCAAACAGACGTTTAAAACTTAATGAGAGACGGAGGTTAGTAGACATCCAAATGGTAACAAATTAAAAGAACTGAAATAATTTTAATTTCAATTTTTTAGGATAACTATGCAACCTCTTTTTTATAAGTTCATAACGAAAACAGACAACATTGTAAAAACAAAAACAATAACCTATGTTAGAATGACGTTTAAAACTTCATGTCAGATAAAGATTCATAGGCATAAATACACCGTGTCCAAGATAAGGATGCCCACTATGGGGATCTCGGAATCAGTAAGAAATGGAAGGTCGGTTAAATGGAACAAAAGTTACGCATTTGAGAGGATGTATTTATGGTCTCTGTAGAACTCGAACATCTCTTTTAGTTTTTGAGATATTTGAAAAAAATTGAATATTCAGATTTTATTTTTTTCTGACCTTATTTGAAGAGCTATCAAGAAAAGAAGGGCACATTCTCATTGTCACGTTTCTAGCTCTATTTAATGCTGTTATTCAATTGTTGATACAATGTTTCGTTTGTTAATAACCATCACCACCTTTATTTTTTTAAGTGCACGAAAAAATTATTTTTTCCATATTTAAATTCTATCCTTGATTCTGAATTCAACGATATATCACACTTTATATTTTTGATACGTTTCTAATGAGAAAATTCATATTCAATATAAAACATCGAAAACGTAAAGTTAAAACTAATACTAGAAACATTATAAAACTGTAAAATTATTATAAAATAATGTTTTCTCATTTTCTAATGCCTGTTGCGAATAAAATAATTCACAAGTATGTATTTAGTGAAAATACTATTAGTTAAACAGTTAAAATACATCTTCTGTCGTACTGATGCATTTGATGAAAATAAGTTGGCTTTGCATTTTGTTTACCTAACTGTCACAACAAACAAAATACACCCACGTACCACACAAAACCCTAGTCGACCGCTGATGATGATAGCGTAACTATCGAATCGCGTTCGGTGTTTTTTAATTTTGTGTGGTACGTGGGTGTATTTTATTTGTTACAGATCCTGCCACAGTTCCAGTGTTCCAGATTTTTCTACCTGTCATAATTGATTGTTGTCCGTATTACGTTTGTTTGGTGGTCTTTGAGTTAATTACATTTTGTGTTTACCTAAAAACAATATGGTAGGAGTACATTTTTCAGATAATGAAAAAATCGATATACTGACGTGTTATATTTTGTATCAACGTAATTGTTCTGAAGCCGAAATAATGTATTTAAACAAATATCCAGAAAGGCGTCACCCTCACAAAAGAATTTTTCTGTTTTATCAGCAGTAACGGAAAATCCAGAGGAAAATTGAAGAGGCAACTGGCATAGCCCATTCCACAGCTCATTATGTTCTAAAGAACATATCAATCTCAAGACAATGAATATTTTCCGAATAAAATAATATGGTTCGATGAAAGTATGGTTAATAATAATGGAATTTTTAATCGTAGAAATGCACATTATTGGGCAAGAGTAAATCCACGTCTGTACAAAACGGCCAAACACCAACAACGTTTCGGATTTAATATGTGGGCTGCTATATTCGGTACTCGAATTTATAGGTCCTTTCATTTACCACGAGTCCTTAAATTCTGAACGTTGCCAAATTTTACTCTAAAATGAATTAGAGATAGCTTTGAATGATTTGTCTTTCCAAGAAGTTGAAGGTTGTTGATTTATGCAGGACGGTGCACCAGCACATAATTCCAGAGTTGTCAGAGAATACCTGTCAGTTAGATTTTCAGAAAGATGTATTGGCATTCATGCAAATGTACTGTGGCCAACCCGTTCTCCAGATATAACACCTTCGGATTTTTTTCTTTGGGGATACATTAAAGATTACATTTATGGAAACGATATTGAAAACAAAGAAATTTTACAAAGATTAGTTCTCGAAGCGTTTGCTAGTATTACTCCGCAAATGCTGAATAATGTTTTAGATGCTACAGTTAGAAGATGCTATTTATATTTAGAGAATAACGGGAATCTTTTGTGAGTTTATTAACCTTTAAAATAAATTTGTTTTTTATTTTTCTATCATTTAGAATTACAAAATATAATTTTACAATAATTTTACGGTTTTTTAATGTTTCTAGTATTAGTTTTAACTGTATGTTTTCGATGTTTTACATTGAATATGAATTTTCTCATCTAAAACGGATCAAAAATATAAAGTATGATATATCGTTGAATTCAGAATCAAGGAGAGAATTGAAATATGGCAAAAATAATTTTTTCGCATATTTAAAAAAATAAAGTTGATGATGGTTACTAACAAACGAAACGTTGCATCAAAAATTGAATAACAGCATTAAGTAGTGCTAGAAAAGTGGAAATGAAAATGAAAATTCAATTTTTTTCAAATATCTCCAAAACCAAGAGATATTCGAGCACTACAAAGACCATGAATACATCCTTCCAAATGCGTAACTTTTGTTGCATTTAACCGACCTTCCATCTCTTACCGAGATCCCCATAGTGGGCATCCTTATCTTGGACACGGTGTATATGTTACCGTAAAAAAAATTCCAAAGCCGACCGCTTCCATAATAATATCGATAATACAACTTCAGCGTTTTCAATCATATTTATTTAATTTTTACATTTATTTCGCTTTACATTAAAAAACTTTATAAAGAAAATTTATGTAAAATTAAATTTTTTTTAAAAATACTTCTACACTTTTTCTTATATAATTAATTGAAATTCAGATAATGAAAAAATTTAAACTAACACTTAAATTCTACCTTAGGAATTTTTTGGCGCTAAATTATGCGTCATATCAAAAAATTGCATATAGCATAATTAATCGACATGTTTAAGGTCTAAATCTAGACACTTTGTATCTTTAAAATATGCAACAGTTTTATAAATATTTGCCCCTAATAGACCCCCCTTCTTCGCCACTGGATTTCTCCCAAAATCTAACCAGCTCCAAACCAAATGAAAACAAGCTTAGGTAAAAAAAAATTGAGCACATAGGTATTTTCGTTATGGAGTTACCGTGGATATTAATACACACACACACACACGCAGACACACACACACACAGGCGCACACACACACAACACACACACACACACACACACACACACAGATACAGACAGACACAGACGCAGAAGCAGACGCAGACGCAGACGCAGATGCAAGACGCAGACGCAGATGCAGGCGCACACGCAGACACAGACACAGACAGATACAGACACAGACACAGGCACAGACACAGACACAGATACAGACATAGGCGCAGGCACAGACACAGATACAGGCACAGACACAGGCACAGACACAGACACAGATACAGACACAAACACAGACAGGGACACAGACACATACACAGACACAGACACAGGCACAAACACAGACACAGACACAGGCACAGGCACAGGCACAGACACAGACACAGATACGGACACAGGCACAGGTACAGGCACAGGCACAGACACAGACACACACAGACACAGACGCAGACGAAGACACAGACACAGATACAGACACATACACAGACACAGATACAGGCACAGACACAGGCACAGATACACGTGTAGTCACAGACACAAGCACAGACACAAACACAGACACAGACACAGAGACAGACACAGACACAGACACAGACACAGACACAGATACAGACACAGACACAGACACAAACACAGACACAGAAACAGACACAGACACTGACACAGACACAGACACAGACACAGACACAGACACAGACACAGACACAGATACAGCCACAGATACAGACATAGACACATACACAAACACAGACACAAACACAGACACAGACACAGACACAGACACAGACACAGACACAGACACAGATACAGACACAGACACAGACACACACACAGACACAGACACAGACACAGACACAGACACAGACACAGACACAGACACAGACACAGACACAGACACAGACACAGGCACAGACACAGATACAGACACAGACAGACACAGATACAGCCACAGATACAGACATAGACACATACACAAACACAGACACAGACACAAACACAGACACAGACACAGACACAGACACAGACACAGGCACAGACACAGACACAGACACAGGCACATGCACAGACACAGACACAGGCACAGACACACACACACAGACGCAGACGCAGGCACAGACACAGGCACAGACAGACACAGACACAGACACAGACACAGACACAGACACAGACACAGATACAGACACAGACACAGACACAAACACAGACACAGAAACAGACACAGACACTAGACACAGACACAGACACAGACACAGACACAGACACAGACACAGACACAGACACAGACACAGATACAGCCACAGATACAGGCACAGACACAGATACAGACACAGACAGACACAGATACAGCCACAGATACAGACATAGACACATACACAAACACAGACACAGACACAAACACAGACACAGGCACAGACACAGACACAGACAGACACAGGCACAGACAGACACAGACACAGACACAGACACAGACACAGACACAGACACAGACACAGACTACAGACACAGACACAGACACAAACACAGACACAGACAACAGACACAGACAGCGACAGACAGCAGACACAGAACAGCACAGACACAGACAAGACACAACAGCAAGACAGACAAAGCACAGACACAGACACAGACACAGACACAGACACAGACACAGATACAGACAGACACAGACACACACACACACAGACACAGACACAGACACAGACACAGACACAGACACAGACACAGACACAGACACAGACACAGTCACAGACACAGACACAGACACAGACACAGGCACAGACACAGATACAGACACAGACAGACACAGATACAGCCACAGATACAGCCATAGACACATACACAAACACAGACACAGACACAGGCACAGACACAGACACAGACAGACACAGACACAGACACAGATACAGACACAGACACAGACACAGGCACAGGCACAGACACAGACACAGACACAGACACAGACACAGACACGGACACAGACACAGGCACAGGCACAGACGAAGACACAGATACAGACACATACACAAGCACAGACACAGACGCAGGCACAGACAGAGACACAGATGCAGGCACAGACACAGGCACAGATACACGTATAGCCACAGACACAAGCACAGACGCAGATACGGACACAGACACAGACACAGACACAGACACAGAAACAGACAGACACAGACACAGACAGAGACACAGATACAGATACAGACACAGACACAGACACAGATACAGCCACAGATACAGACATAGACACATACACAAACACAGACACAGACACAAACACAGACACAGACACAGGCACAGGCACAGACACAGACACAGGCACAGGCACAGACACAGACACAGGCACAGACACAGACACAGACACAGACACTGACACAGACACAGACACAGACACAGACACAGACACACACACACACACGCAGACGCAGGCACAGACACAGGCACAGACAGACACAGACACAGACACAGACACAGACACAGACACAGACAGACACAGACACAGACACAGACTCAGACCCAGACGAAGACACAGACACAGACACAGACACAGACACAGACACAGACACAGACACAGACACAGACACAGACACAGACTCAGACCCAGACGAAGACACAGACACAGACACACACAGACATCCAGACGTGATGGCCAATCTTGGCGAAACTTAGTCAATTTATCGATTTTCTCCTAATTGTATTTTCACTGGTATAAGGTTTTAGTACCTTGTGAGTACATTATTAACTAATTTCCCAACAAATAATCATATCAGAATGGTTAATACATTAATACAATGGTTTTACAATTTCTTATAATTATACGACTTTAATCCGTACAATCATCATAACGTTTAACATGTTCTAATCTTTTAATTGTTAAAATAATTTAGTTGCTCTTTAAAAAGGATTATCTTTTTTTAATTAGTTAGTTTAAAACGCGTAGAACAGCTATAATCACTTTCTTCTTCTCAAATAGTGAATATTAACATACAGTTGACTTTATATAGATAAATTACTTAGACACTTCGCCATCTGCGTATTCCCGTAAAGAACAACTTTTCCTATTAAGGTTCATAAAAAATAATGCGAATTTGACGTTAACGAAAATTCCGTTTTGCACAACGCAATTAGCCTGGTTGTAACAAGTAAAACAAGGAAAATAATTTACTACTGTTGTAGAAATTTATAAAAACATGAAAGCAAATAGAGGTCAATGCCGTTAAAAAAATAGGAATATTGATAGTAATTAAACACAGGTGCGCCTAACCATTATTAATTATTAGACATTAAAAGAAATCAAGGTTTTTAATTAAATTAAAAGAAAAACGGAAGACTTTTTTTCTGTTTAAAGGATATTTCCACTGCCTGAATTATGTTTAATTGATAATGTGAAATGACGGTGACGTACTTTCAATGCGTAAAGTGTAAATCCCAATACAAACCTTAAATTGCATGGCCGACTTTTTACACCTATTCCGCGAAAGTTTAAACAAGGACTTACTGCACGTGGTTATGAACATTTATAATGTGGATGATGTATTGTGGTGTGAACATTTCTGATTCAGTCGTGCAAGAAAAATATCCGAGCTCGAGGAATCATGCCAGCAACCGGTACGGTTCAAGAAATCTTTAGTGATGAAGATGTGCAAAGTTTTAAAGACGTGTCGCCTATCCATTCAGATGATGAAATTGTGAGTGTGAAGATTAGCTCAGTTTGTGTACCGAAACCGCGTAAAATTTTTGAAAGTATGCCAAAACGGGATTTACACGAAGATTTTCTGAGAAGGTCACTTGAGATTATTTTGAATGAGGCTGTATTTAAATCGACATCAACACAAGCCAAAGTGCTTGATTGGCACCACCCACACGAATTACTGCAAATCTTCGATTTTGGCTTGAGCAATAACGGTAATACGCACGAAACGCTCTTAAAATTAATAAGGGATACTATACAATACTCAGTGAAAACTGGACACCCCTACTTTGTGAACCAGCTATTTTCATCACTAGATCCCTATGGATTAATAGCGCAATGGTTGACTGACGCACTTAACCCTAGCGTTTACACCTACGAAGTCTCTCCAGTTTTTACCCTCATGGAAGAAATCGTCCTAAAAGAAATGCGTGAGATTGTTGGTTTCAAAAATGGAAAAGGGGATGGAATTTTTTGTCCTGGTGGTTCAATGGCAAATGGATACGCAATCAGTTGCGCACGTCACAAATCTAATCCAGATATCAAGGTAAGTTAAAACAAAAATTCCACTTTTTAAACATGATTGTCATAACTTTCTCAACAAATTAATTGTTAGAGAACACATTAACAATTTCTCTTTGTAAACTTGTTTAAATAGGTTAAGAGTGTTTATTACACAATTCAGTTGTAATTTTTTTGAATTTTGCAAATCAAAATTTCTGTCTTCAACCTTACTTTCTAACCTCGAACTCATTACTGTAATTCTATTGCAATAATAATTATTAAACGCCACCAGTAATTATACGTTACCAACAAAAACAATTAAATTGATTTAATTAAAATGATTATCTACGAGCAATCAATTATCTGATTAAGTACTTGAAACTACATACAACTTGATAAATATCATTAATTAACATCAATAATTAAGCGTTGTTCTAAAATAAATGTGTAAATGGATATAATCAAAATCGATAACGTGTAACAATGCTTGCATAATTAATTACTTACTAACATTCTTCTTCAGATCGTTTCCTTACATTTGTTCAGTAATATTGTGTTGATTTTGACCTTTTCGTGTTACTATACTAAGGTTTTGTTGTTACCTCCTGATTCATATCAAGGGCTTCTAGCAATTTTCGTTCTTTCCAATCCTTCACCATTATTATGTGCACAATCAAATTTCTCAAGATCAACAAAACAAAGGCTGGGATTTTTTCCTTTTTTTAAATACTTTTCCACTATTTTCTTGGTCAATCCAATGGCATCTCCCGTGTCTGTTCCTTGTTTTAAACCATCCTTATCCTTAATTTATTTTCATCCCATTTTTCCTAAAAAATATGGCTGTTGTGTGTAGGGGCGTTAAATCCTGCCCCGTTCGGATGTCCAGTAAGGCAGAACCCAAGCGACCTCGATCATCGTAAGTACTCACTTTATGATCCATTTGGAGAATAAAAAAATCGACGTGATTTATTTCTGAACCCTAACCATGCTCCACGTCTTTCATACATCACTTGTTTATAAAACTTCAGTTATTCTCTATTAGGTCTATCTTACCATCGTCTAATATAAATAACTTCTACTACCCCTCATTCCTCTGCTGTTCACAAAACTGATATAATTGTGTGGTTTTTAAAGTCTACAAAATGGAGTGGTTTACGAGATTTCTTTCAACCTTTCCGCACCGCGATTATTGTTTTAAGTCTCGTCTCCCTACATTCCTCTCTGAGCATTTAAAAGACAAAATCATATACAAATCACTCTCATTTCCAGCCGTGGTTTAATAAAGCTTGTACTGATGCATTAGCTTTGATAAATAAATCTTATACAAGTAACAAACAAACGACTGGGGTGTACCAAATGGAAATCTAATAAAATCGTCAAGCGTCATGCAGACTACGTTCATACTAGAAATTACCAGCAACAGTGTTATCATTAAAGTTAAATATCTGATAGGGAACGACACACTGCTTTCCAATCTGCTAAACGGGAATTTAAAAAAATGAAATAATTATGATAACAATCTTTTTAGCATAATTATACAACCTCTTTTATAATAAGATCATTACGAAAATAGACCACATTGCAAAAACAAAAACAATAATCTATGTCAGATGGACGTTTAAAACTTCATTTCAGATAAAGGTTAATAAACATATAGATACTAAGTTAAATAAAACTCCAAAGGCGTCAGCTTCAATGATGTACCGATAATAGAGTTTAAGTGTTTTCAATCATATTTAATTAACTTCTAGATTTATTTAGATGGGTATTAAGAAACCTTACATAGAAAAGTTACGTAAAATTACACAATACATTGCGCAGAACATAATTGCTATGTCTAAGATCTACATCTTTGAAATATACAACTATTTCATAAATATGTGATAAAAACGAAGAACTGATTCTAGTAAACCCCCTCTACCACGGGATTTTTCACAAAATCTAATCATTCCAAGGAAAATAAAATCGAACCAAGTACGAAATTTTAAATACGTACGTGCTGCCGATCTGGAGTTAATATACATCCACATACACGCACACACGCACACACGTCCATACCCATACACGCACACACACACACACGCACAACACGCGCACACGCGCGCACGTACACGCGTACGCACGCACACACGCATAGGCGCACACGAGCACTAGCGCACACGCACATCTGCTCACATGCGCGCACACACACACACACGCACTCGCGCACACCCGCACCTACGCACATACGCACACACTCACACGTAGACACGCACACACTCATACACGCACACATGTATACAGACGCACACACATGCACATACGCGCACACGCACACACACACACACTCACACACTCACACACACACACACATGTACACACGCACACTCGTACACGTGCATACGCGAACACCTACACCCGCGTGCATGCACACACGCACACACGCGCTTACACACGAACACTCACACAGAATCAGATGCACAAAAGCACTGGCGCACACACGCACACGTACACACATACACACGTACACACGTACACACGTACACACGTACACACGTACACACGTACACACGTACACACGTACACACGTACACACGTACACACGTACACACGTACACACGTACACACGTACACACGTACATACGTACACGTGTACACGTGTACACACCCACACACGCACGCACACACGCACACACATACACACAAGCAATCATGCACACGCCCATATACGCACACACGCACATAAGCACTTACGCTCACATGCACATACGTACACACCCATACGTACACGTACTCTCACAAACACACACGCGTACTTATGTACACACGCACAAACGCACTCACACAACTATACTAGAAATTCTTAATGATCAAAAACGCTATTATTTCATTTTTGAAGGCTTATACAAATAAAAAAAATTTCAAGGTGGTCTTGCGAAAACTTTCTTTAGCCAGAAAAATTCCACGGTAGTCTAAATAATGCCGATACCAGAGTTCAGTTCACTAAGCCACTCATAAAAAACAATATGTTCACCAAATCTCAGCACGTAATAATTGTCCAACCCTTATCGATGTAATGTACTTTAAAGAGTTATCCAAAACTAGATCACTAACTAGAATGTTTGGTTAAAACTGAATGGTTTTACTGTTACTGTGAAATCTTAAGTTAAACCGCTTAAGCTAAGCGTACTATAAACTAGTCCTTTACTCTACACTTTCATTACGGTAACCTATTTCTTACTTACTGTAACACACCAAACTATGAGGATAATAATCTACACGCCTGGGTATGTTAAGCGTATGCGTCAGTCGCCCTATTTGCAGGCAAACTATACAGGTGGACGAACACCGCAGTAAATAATCCGTACACTACTAGGAAGAATCAGGAGTCCCATGACGAGAATGGGTTGCGTTAATGAAGTAAACGCTTTACGGGAATACTGTTTCTTTAACTCGCAACGTTTACTCTTCTAATCAACAATATGATACCATGCTAATGCACACTATCAATATCGTCACGCTATTCAGCTACATGTTACCTTAAATTCCAGATCTTTACTACCTGGGGAAGCCAGATAAAGTGAAAGACGCCTTGCTCGGCTAATCCTTTGAGGATCACTAATGCAGTAATGCACTGGTTAGTGTTCTTGTGCGTATGCACGAGCGTGTGCATGTGAATGTGCGTGAGCATAAGCGTGTGTGTGTGTTCGGGTTCGTGAATGATTTCGTGTGCGTGTACATTTGCATGTGCGCACGTGTTCGCCTGTGCGTGTGAGTTTGCGTGTGCTTGTGCGTGTGCGTCTGAGTGTGCATGTGTATGGCTGTGCGTGTGTGTGTGTGCATATCCCTCGTGTGTGTTTGTGTGCGTATATGTGTGCGTGCGTGCGCGTGTGCGTGTGAATACGCGATTTCGTGATGCGTGCGTGTGTGCACGTGCGCCTGCGGTGCGTATGAGTGTGCGTGATTGTGTGCAGGTGATGTACATTTGCATGTGCATGTGCATGTTCATATGCATGTGCATGTGCATGTGCATGTGCATGTGCATGTGCATGTGCATGTGCATGTGCATGTGCATGTGCATGTGCATGCGCATATGCATGCATGTGCATGTTAATGTGCATGTGCATGTGCATTTGCATGTGAATGTGAATGTGCATGTGCATGTGCATGTGCATGTGCATGTGCATGTGCATGTGCATGTGCATGTGCATGTGCATGTGCATGTGGATGTGCTTGTGCATGAGCATGTGCATGTGCATGTGAATGTGCTTGTTCATGTGCGTGTGCAAGTACGTCTATGTCTGCGTGTGTGCGTGAGCGTGTACGTGTGCCTGTGAGTTCGGGTGTGTACGCATGTGCGAGTGCGTGTGCGTGTGCGTGTACGTGTGCGTGTGCGTGTGCGTGTGCGTGTGCGTTTGCGTTTGAGTTTGCGTGAGTTTGCGTTTGAGTTTTCGTTTGCGTTTGCGTTTGCGTTTGCTTTTGCGTTTGCTTTTGCGTTTGCGTGTGAGTGTGCCTGTGCGTGTGCGTGTACCTATGCATGTGCATATGCGTGTGTGTATGTGCACGTGTACATGTACAGGGTGGACCGATTTCGATGGGTTTCCAGGGTATCTCGGTAACCATTACTGTTAGAGCAAAACTGTTCACGTAACATTAGACCAACTTTTTGAGACAAATTAAACAGCGAAAACAAAAATATTTATAAAGTTTCAAAATTTTTAGCGATTTTGTTTTGGAAATACCAACATCTTGTTCAATTTCTCTACTAGAAGTATTTGGGTTGGCTTCAACACATGCTACAACATTTAAGGCATCTTGTTCACGATTTGCTATATCGTAATGATTCGGACGTGGCTGGGTAAATGACCCTAAATTATTTAAATTACTTTGTAGCCTGCAATAACAAGAATAATCATGTTAGAAAAGCGGTTTTAGAGTCTTTAACGTTTATTTACCTCTTATGTATCTTTTTATTAGGCTGATGCCTTTCTGGGAAACTCTCCAAGTATAAACGTTCGGCTTCTTCCGAATTTTCTCCACACTGAATGAATATTTTCAACATATACTTTTCATAACGATTCATTTTAACTATCAACAATAAACTTGTGTTATCTGTGTTTTAATGCACAACTGAAGTTTTCACTTTGTTTTGACATATTTGCTGTGTTTCATTGTTTTAAATTATTGCATAGCCTACTTACAAAATGCAAACTAACAAATTCGCTTGTAATTCCGTAATTTTCTAAAAGAACCTCTATAAACTATATATTGTTGAAAAGCTTATAAAATAAGGATTTTTGTTTTCGCTGTTTAATTTGTCTCAAAAAATTGGCCTAATGCAACGTGAACAGTTTTGCTCTAACAGTAATAGCTACCGAGATACCCTGCAATCCCATCGAAATCGGTCCACCCTGTACATGTGCGCACGTGTTCGCCTGTGCGTATGTGAGTCCGATGCGCGTGCGTACGCGTATACGTGTATGTGTGGCTATGCGTGTGCGTGTGCGGGTGCGTGTATGTGCGTGTGCGTATGCGTGTGCGTGTGCGTGTCCGTGTGCGTGTGCGTGTGCGTATGTATGTGCGTATATGCGTGTACGAGAGCGAGTGTATGTATGTGTGTGTGTGTGTGTGTGTGTGTGTGTGTGTGTGTGTGTGTGTGTGCATGCGTGCGTTTCTGTATGCGTGCTCTTGCGCATGTGTGTGTGTTTGTGATCAAATAGCTTATTTAGATTTGACTCTTTGGGTTCTTTACTATTGCATACCCTACTTTCTTCGGTGTTTTCTTGATTGTTTAGCGCAAGATTGATTTGTGTGGGTGTTTACTGGGTGTTTTTTTTTTGTTTTGGAGGTTACTTGTTTGAATGTATTCTAGTTTTGTGGGTTTTACGAAGTTTATACATATTTCTCTTAGAAACTCACTTGGTTGCTAGTTTTCTTTTTTGAATATGGGTGGGTTTACATGTTTGTATGTTTGATTGTGGACTTGCTTGCTACTAGATTTAGGCATTTATTAGTTGCTTTAGTGTGCTTTCTTGCTTGTTTGGGGTGTTGGGATGTTTGCATTTGATTTATTTTGCGGTTGTGTGTGTACGTGTGTGCTTGTGTGTGCGTATTTATGTGCGTGTGCGGACGTGTGCGTATGCATGTGCGTGTGCGTCCGTATGTGTGTGCGCGTGTTCTCGTGAGAGTGTGCGCGTGTGTGTGTGTGTGTGTGTGCGTGCGTGCGTGCGTGCGTGCGTGCGTGCGTGCGTGCGTGCGTGCGTGCGTGCGTGTGTGTGTGTATGTGCGTCCGGACGTGCGGGAACCATTAAAGCTATCGATATAAAATTTGGTAAAAAATTCTTTGCTATCAAATCTAGGTCAAGTTCGTTAATGGTCAATATCCAGCCAGTGGCGGGGCATTTTTAGGGGCTTAGAATATTAAAGAAATTCATTGCTTTAAATTTTAAAAGTTACAAAATTAAAAAGCTAGCGGTTTTTATATTATACCGTACATTATATTTAAATTAAGCTTCCCTTGCACTTTTTATGACTTTATCTTATAAATAAACATACTGAAAATGGATACCTTAATTAACATTGTAAGCTTGATATAATGAAACAAAATTATGCCATAGAATTATGGCTCATATGTTTTGAATAAATATCGGTTGTCTTGTATTTTGGTTAAACCTCAAAACATTAAGATAGAGGTTGAAAATGGAACCGGAAAAGAACCAAAAACGGCACCACATACTTGTAACGTCAGCGGTAGAAAACTCATCCCAAGTAACCACGTTCGCAAGCAGATCCATTCCGATGGCAGAAAACTGGTGACCCTGCTTACAGGCGAATCGCCCTCCTATGATAAAGAACGTGCCTCAAGTGGGCGTGTTTTACTCAGAGTGGTTCAATATCAAAATTAATTAAAATGTTGATTAATTGAATAATCGGATAACAAATATAGTATATTGACATAAATAGATAAACTAAAGAGGTATAATTATTTACAGCCCATTAGATTTAACTAATTGCTAATTTAAACCGATTTATTCAACACCTACAAAATGTAAATCGAAAGAACTTAATTAATTCTTAATTAGAAATTAAAACTCATACTAATATGTGTACTGATTCACTTAATAATATTACAGAAATGCGGATTAAATGGTGGTGCTCGCTTAGTACTTTTCACATCGGAAGATGCACATTATTCAGTAAAAAAAATGGCATCATTCTTAGGAATTGGTACCGATAACGTTTATCTCATAAAAACTGATAAGGTTGGAAAAATGGACACGGAACACCTACTTCAAGAAATCACTCGAGCACTAAGCGAAGGTGCGAAACCATTCATGGTGTCTGCAACTGCTGGAACAACAGTTTACGGTGCATTTGATCCTTTAGAAAAAATTGCAGATATTTGTCAAAAATATGAATTATGGCTTCATGTCGATGCTGCATGGGGTGGTGGCGCACTTATGTCCTCAAAGCATAGACATATTCTAAAAGGAATTGAAAGGTAACAAAACAGTTACAATACAAACCTTAGAAATTATTAATTGTAAATATTTTAGGGCCGACTCCGTCACCTGGAACCCTCATAAGCTATTAACCGCACCTCAACAATGTTCAACATTTTTATTGCGACACGAAGGTCTTCTTTCTGAAGTACATTCAGCAAATGCCACTTATTTATTCCAAAAAGATAAATTTTACGATACAAGTTTTGATACTGGAGATAAACATGTTCAATGCGGACGTCGTGCCGATGTTTTTAAATTATGGTTTATGTGGAAGGCAAAAGGGCGTGATGGTTTTGAAAAACACGTAGATAAAGTATTTGATAACGCAAAATTCTTTACAAGAATGATAAAAGAAAGGCCTGGTTTTAGAATGGTTATTGAAATGCCTGAGTTTACAAATTTATGTTTCTGGTATATTCCTCCTAGTTTAAGAAATGCAGATACATTGCCTGATTTTAATGAAAAGTTGCATATAGTTGCTCCAAAAATGAAGGAAAGAATGATGAAGAAAGGTTCCATGATGGTTACTTATCAAACGATGAAAGGCTTACCAAACTTTTTCCGAATTGTTTTTCAAAATTCTGGTTTGGAACAAAAAACCGATATGATATACTTAATTGAAGAACTTGAAAGCTTGGGTTGTGATTTATAATTTTGCTTTAATTATTGATATTTGTATATAATTTGGATTATTTATTTATGTTATTGCAATAAAATAATACTTTAAACTTAAAGTATTTGATAAAAAGTTTACAAGAGAAAGACAGCCTTGCCCTACCTCTTAATGTTAGTTGCAAGCGCCCGTACCCACACCTATGTTTGATATGCCCACGTTAAGAAGGTTGCCGGATTTTATCCACACATTCATTTTTACGCGCTTACGTGTAGGAAAGTATTAAAAGTTTCACCTCTATTTTACACATCCACGTGTGAGACCGTATTTTCAACACCTTTCTTCTCGAATGTCCTTTTCAACCCTAATTATTTTTGATATACCCTCGATAGTGATACCGTATTATTCAAGAACTTGAAAGCTTGGTTTATCCCTAATTATTGTTTACATACACGTGTGGGACCGTATTTTCAACCTTTGTTTTTATCCAATTATGTTTACTGTACGATATAGGACGTGTATTTTCATCCCTTGATTTTAATAAAAGTTATGACACCGGTTAAAGTTGTCTACCTACAACGTAGGCACACCACCTGTTTTGGATTTTGACGTCACTTGGCCGGTTTTCACCATTATTTACGCCTTACGTGGGACGTATTTTCACTTTTTCAATCCACTGACACGTATTTTCAACCTTTTGTCTTTATTAAGAGCCCTTTTGGTGGGGAGCCCCTAAAGGATTTGTCAAATACCGATGAGACATGTCAGGATCCGTATTTTTTATCCCTAATTATTTAAGGGTTAATAACCCACGGTAGGACCGTATTTTCACCTGGTATTTAACGAGCTAATTAAGGTATACGTAACGTATAGCGTTGTATTTAAATACACTTATTATTAATCCTATAACGTTATAACAAACAGTTAATGACCTAATTGCATACATCAGTTTGATTTTACCCTTCGTTGTCATACACCATGTGGGATCGTACGGTCTCAACCTGACTATTTTAACTATGTTGTTTATATTAAATTTAGTAGGGTTCTGCCATTGAATTTTATCAAAGGAGATTAGCATTAGATTGTATGTTATTAACATTATTAGGTTCCTTTTAATCCCCATCTATAGGATTGTCGTCCTCTACCTGTTTGAAAATTTATTAGTGAACTATATTTTAAAATGACATTTTATCTAAAAATAAAACGTGTAATGAATGCTAATTGGTTAATCCCTGTTACAGCAATAGTGAATGATCAAGAATTAAGGAATGTCGTTTTATTTATTAACATTTTAATACGTATCATTGAATACATGCAATCATAATTTTGGTTTTAAATTATGTAGGTCCTTAACCACATGTTGTCGAATCCTTTTGTTTAAAATTTATTTGTCATAATTTAAAATGCAATAGTTGTGTTAAAATAGGTAATTAACCAAATGTAACCTGTGTGAAACAAGAAAAATATCAATAATGTATAAAAGTTTTTATTATCATTTTTCGTATATTTAATGCCATTGTATTTGGGTGTTTAAATATAGTCACAATTGGGAGATCGGATTTTGGTCTGGTTAATAGTTGGTCCCATGAATTGTATTCTAAATTGTCTCTCAGGAAAGTTACTTTACCAAATTAACTCGTGTGAAACAAGAACAATATCAAAATGTATAACAAAGTATTTTTATCACATATTTCTATAGCTCAATGTCACTATGTATGGTAACGTATTTTAGCCTTGGGAGATCGGATTTGGTCTGGGTTAGACTAGGTTGGCCCATCGGAAAGATAATGTATTCTAAAATTGTCTCACAGAAATGAAAGTTAGCTTTACAAAAACACAAACACAACCACAAAGCGCAAACACAAAATAAAACAAAATGCAAATCACGAATAACAACACAAACGCCAAGTACGAAAAACGTAAACACGAAAACATACAACAATCACAAACACAAAAAACGAAGTCGCAAACACGAAAATAACACAAATGAAAACGAAAATTCAAACACGAAAATCGAAAATCGAAAAACGAAAATTCGCAAACAACGAAAATGAAACACGAAAACACAAACGAAAACGAAACACGAAAAATAAAACACACAAACACAAAAACGAAAAACGAAATCAACGAAAAATCGCAAACACGAAAATGAAAAGGAAAATTCGCATACGAAAAAGAAAACGAAAATCAAACACGAAAAATAACAAACAGCAAACGCAAGTACGAAAAATCGCAAACACGAAAATGAAATTCGCACGAAATGATCACAAACACAAGAAAAACGAAACACACTCACAAAACACACGAAAAATAACAACACACAAATGCAAAGTACGAAAATTCGCAAACACGAAAATCGCAAACACGAAAATGAAAACGAAAATTCGCAAATACGGAAAACGAAAATTGCAAACACGAAAACGAAAACGAAAATTCGTAAACACATTCACAAACACAAAAACGAAAACGAAATTGCAAACACGAAAATAACAAACACACAAATGCAGAGTACGAAAAACGCAAACACGAAAATCGTAAAACACAAATTCACAAACACAAAACGAAAACGAAAATCGCAAACACGAAAAAATAACAAACACTAACGCGCGAAGTACGAAAAACGCAATCACGAAAAAATCGCAAACACGAAAAATGAAAAACGAAAAATTCGCATACGAAAAATCGCAAACACGAAAAATGAAAACGAAAATTGCAATCACGAAAAATCGTAAACACACAAATTCACAAACACACAAACGCACGAAGTACGAAAATTCGCAAACACGAAAATCGCTCTAGCTGAGAGAGAGAGAGAGAGAGAGAGAGAGAGAGAGAGAGAGAGAGACAGGTGTTACAATGTGTTAAGTAGACATGAATCTAAACAATATAGAATAAGTTACTCTAAGCGACGGAGAATTGAAAACTTTGATACTCTTCCATTCGGGTATAAAGACTAAATAATAAAACAGATAAACAGAGAGAATCATTTTGTTTATAGACTCCAAATTCCTGTCTTAATTCATCCGGAAGCTTTGCGTGTTTTTCGTTTTGTGTGTCTTCGTTTTTCGTGTTTGTGCGTTTGTATGTTTGCGGTTTTCGTGTTTGCGAATTTTCGTTTCCGACTTTCGTGTTTCCGAGTTTGTGTTTGCGGGTTTTCGTGTTTTCGTATTTGCTTGTTTTCGTCAAGACTTGCACCTTGTTTTTGAAATAGACAAATGGCTTGCGTGTAAATAGTTGTGTTTGTGTTTGTTATTTTTCGTGTTTGTGAATTTGTGTTTACGAATTTTCGTGTTTGCGAATTTTCGTATTTGCGGTTTTTCGTTTTTCGTGTTTGCGGATTTTTCGTTTTCATTTTTCATGTTTTCCGATTTTTCCTGTTTGCGAAATTTTCGTTTTCGTTTTTTGTGTTTGTGAATTTGTGTGTTTACGATTTTCGTGTTTTCGAATTTTCGTTTTCGTTTTCGTGTTTGCGATTCGTTTTCGTATTTCGAATATTTCGTTTTCATTTTCGTGTTTGCGATTTTCGTGTTTGCGAATTTTCGTACTTTGTGCGTTTGTGTGTTTGTTATTTTTCGTGTTTCGATTCGTTTCGTTTTGTGTTTGTGAATTTGTGTGTTTACGATTTTTCGTGATTGCAATTTTCGTTTTCATTTTCGTGTTTGCGATTTTCGTATGCGAATTTTCGTTTTCATTTTCGTGTTTGCGATTTTTCGTGTTGCGTTTTTCGTACTTCGCGCGTTAGTGTGTTTGTTATTTTTTCGTGTTTACGATTTTCGTTTTCGTTTTTTGTGTTTGTGAATTTGTGTGTTTACGATTTTTCGTGTTTGCGTTTTTTCGTACTCTGTGCATGTGTGTGTTTGTTATTTTTCGTGTTTGCAATTTTTCTATTTCGTTTTTTGTGTTTGTGAATTTGTGTGTTTACGAATTTTCGTGTTTGCGAATTTTCGTTTTCATTTTTCGTATTTGCGAATTTTTCGTTTTCATTTTTCGTGTTTGCGATTTTCGTGTTTGCGAATTTTTCGTACTTTGTGCATTTGTGTGTTTGTTATTTTTTCGTGTTTGCGGTTTTCGTTTTTTTGTGTTTGTGAATTTGTGTGTTTACGATTTTTCGTGTTTGCGTTTTTTCGTACTCTGCGCGTTTGTGTGTTTGTTATTTTTCGTGTTTGCAATTTTCGTTTTCATTTTTCGTATGCGAATTTTTCCTTTTTCATTTTTCGTGTTTGCGATTTTTTCGTGATTGCGTTTTTTCGTACTTTGCGCGTTTGTGTGTTTGTTATTTTCGTTTTCTTTTTTCGTGTTTGCGATTTTTCGTTTTCGTATTTGCGAATTTTTCGTTTTCATTTTTCGTGTTTACGATTTTCGTGTTTGCGAATTTCTCGTTTTCATTTTTCGTGTTTGCGAAATTTTCGTTTTTCATTTTTCGTGTTTGTGTGCTTGTATGTTTTCGCGTGTTTGTATGTTTATATGTACTTGTGCTTGCGCTTGTGCTTGTACTTGTGATTGTGCTTGTGTTGATTCTTGTGTTTGTGCTTGTGGTTGTGTTTGTGTTTTTGTAAAGCTAACTTTCACTGGAGACAATTTAGAATACAATCTCCGATGCAGGACCAACCCCTAGTCTAACCCAGACCAAATCCGATCTCCCCAAGGCTAAAATACGACCCATACAAGGACATTAAACTATGCGAAAAAATGGCATAAAAAATACTTTGTTATACATTATTGATATTGTTTCTTGTTTCACACGAGATTAATTTGGTAGTAATTACCTTGAGCGACAACTAGATTTAATTATGACCCATAATTAAAGCAAAAAGGATTGCGACACATTGTGACTCATATTTAAAACCAAAATATATTGCATGTAAATGATACGTATTAAAAGGTAAATAAATAAAAGCGACATTCCTTAATTTTCGATGATTACTATTGCTGTAAGCAGGTTAACCAATTAGTTAATTACACGTTTTATTTTTAAAACAATTTCATTTTAAAATATATTCAAATAAATTTTCAAACAGGTAGAGGACGACAATCTATAGATGGGGATTAAAAGGAACCTAATAATTTAATAACAACAATTATGCAATCTCCTTTGATAAAATTCAATGCAGAACCTTACTAAATTTAATATAAAAACTCATATTAAATAGTCGTTAGACCGTACATTCACATTGTATGACAACAGGGTAATTAACTGATTATGCAATATCATTAACTGTTTGTTATCGTTATAGGATTTAATAGTGTATTTAAATCAACGTATACGTTACCTTTACCTTGATTAGCTTCTTTTAATACCAAAAAATATCCTACCGTTTATTAACCCTTAAAAATAGGTAAAAAAATACGATCCTACATGCTCATCTATTTGCCTATCCTTTAGGGGCTCCCCACCAAAAGGGCTCTTAATAAAGACAAAAAGGTTGAAAATACTGTCAGGGTTGAAATGTACGTCCCCCACGTGGGCGTGTAAAACCGGAAGTGACGTCAAAATCCAAAACAGTGTTGCCATATGTTTAGGTGACAACTTTAACCGGTGTCATAAGTTTTATTAAAAATAAGGGATGAAAATACACGTCCTATACGTAAGCGAGTAAACATAATTAGGGATAAAAAGAAAGGTTGAAAATACGGTCCCACACGTGGGTGTATGTAAAAAATAATTAGGGATAAAAAGAAAGGGTTGAAAATACGGTCTCACACGAGGGTATATAAAAAATAATTAGGGTTGAAAAAGGACCTTCGAGAAGAAAGGGTTGAAAATACGGTCTCACACGTGGATGTGTAAAAATAGAGGTGAAAAAATACGTCCTACACGTAAGCGCGTAAAAATAAGGGTGGAAAATCCGGCCCCCACGTGGGCATATAAAATAGGGTGTGGGTGGCGGGGGCGCTTGCACCGTAAAAAGAGGGTAGTGGAAGGTGTCCCTCTTCTACTGATAAATAATAACGTATTTATTTTCTCCTGTTTTTTCCATGGATGTGCCAATTTGATATAAGGTACGTGCGCCTATTAAAGCCCACTTAATTTTATTATTAATATGTTAATATTTAAGCTTTTATTAAGCTACAGTATATTAATCAAATTTTACACAAAAAAAATCAATTTAAAAAAAGTGAGAAATTGTTATTATTTCGGACCACTGTCCCTAATAAGGTCCACGCATTGACCCTAATAAGGCCCATTATAAAATTTTAGTCAAATTCCTTACAGAAGATCTATAAACCAAAATAAACTAAATAAAACGCCGTAATAAATTTAAAAAAAGACAACATGCAAAAAGAAAACGTTTAATAAAGCTTAAAATTATTTTCTGAGATATTTAACTACAAAATAACGAAATACAAGAATCTAAACGAGCAGGAAGGACATAAGAAACTTGGTTCCTGGTCTTCTTTTGTTAAGCCTACGCATTCCTCATGAACATATCTCAAGTACTTTTTGCACAGTCTCATGTCCATTACTTATCTTCTTGGCACAAGTGACAATACCATCTTTCGACTTTTTTTGTAACTATCCGTTGTGGCTTCTTTTTGTTTGATCTTTTCTTCAAATAGTGCTTTCGTCACTTTCTGAGCTCTATAATTGAAGGATTTTTTTCTTGGAGTAATTTTCTTTTCCTCTCTATCCGGCGTTGGTCGAATATCCTTAAAACTCCCTTTTTTAGGTTCTGGTTCGTTATCACTTTCACTTGAAAATATCTGTTCGCCTTCAGAGGACGAGGTATTATGAACTGAATAGTCGCTGCTGTCTTTTGAAAAAGAAATCGATGTTTGATGTTAGTTTATATTGCTTAGTTCAGCTCGTTGATGATCAACTACGACCTTAAAGTTTGTGTTCTTTGTATTAAGAGGATGACGTTGATTTGTTATGGATTTTTCTACCGAAGTAGCAGTGGAATTAGGTACATCTTTTTTATTTTCAGAATTTCCTTCATTTTCCGCGGTAACTACCCTTCTTACTGTCAGCTCGGACGGTGCAAAAGCCTCATCAGGTATTATATTAGGGTGGTCATATGGACCCGTTGCTCGAACCCCAGCTATTATGTTGGTTGAAGTAGCAGCTTTAAGCCAAACTTTATCAAATATTCATCCAGAGGTTGTTCTGTTAATCGTATGGTTCGGTTTATTTGTCCAAAAATTACCGATAGTTAGCACTCCGTTCTAACTTTTCCAGCAGCTGTAGAGGTTTATATTAAAAGTACAGAGTCCTACCGAGTAAACGAACATCTTGTGATTTACAGTCCCGCAAAGTTACCATTTCAATACCCGTTTTGTACGACAAGTTTGCCTCATATTATATATATCTGGATGAGCAAACCGAGTATTTCTAGCAAAGATGGACAGAAATGGTATCAAAGAATGTAATTCAGCAGAACAAAAGCTGCCAATACCGATAGTACAAAGAAAGAATCGAAACAATTTTATGCTCAAGGGACTGTATGTCAGAAGTTAAGGACGCGTGAGGTATAAGCGGTTAACGCTCGTCTTTGAATATGATCAACGATATAAAGGGTGTATGAGGAACACCAACCCAGAAGAAAGAATTATATTCTAGATGAGTTCGAATTTAGACCTTATATACCCTCTCGACTAATAGTTGTCGTGAGGTAAAGTACTGCTTAGAGGACATAGTCATTTCTAACATAGTAATAGAATTTGAAAACTTAAAACTTCAGAATACTTATCTTTTTTGAGTTTTTAATGGTGTATTTTAAATTATAGAATTTAAACGTTTCGATAACACTTACAGTTATCTTCGTCAGTAGTAATATATATTAAAATTGTCAAAGTTTTTTAACAATTTTAATACATATTACTGCTGACGAAGATAACTGTAAGTGTTATCGAAACGTTTAAATGGTATAATTTAAAATGCACCATTAAAAACCCAAAAAAGATAAGTATTTTATTATGTGTAATAATCGTGAAAGTTTACATGTTCATATTAAAACTTAAAAGTAGGAAAATCTAAGATATGAGCCATTTATACTTACAATAGGAAATGATCCAAGGATACGTTGAATGTATTTGTTTACAGAAATTACCATTTCAGCTTTAATGTCTTGATTTAAGATAGAAGGTTGATTACTGTTACAAGTAGACTCATATGTACTACAATGAAGAGTGCTGTCGTCAGCAAAGCAATGGACAGGTTAGTCGTTAAAGAATAAATTTATTTATTTATAGCAGAAAAGTGTAGGGGCTATAACTGATCCTTGTGGCACGCCCGCGCTGTCAGCTACTTCCGAAAAGAAGCCATCAAACACGGTACGTATTCGTTTTTTATCAAGAAAACTGGACACCCAGTTGAAGAGCATATCAGTTAACCCAAACGAGGTTAGTTTGCAAGTAAACACACGCGAAACTTGGTCAAATACCTTTAAGACACCTAAAGCGACTGCGACTGTTTCCCCGAACTGTTCTAATGTATTGTTCCAAACTTGAGTCACATACGAAAGATCACCTTTTGAACGACTCTGCTTAAAACCGTATTTGTGATCACTAAGAGGTTTCTTAGACTTAAGAAAAGAGAGCGGTTGCTGATTGATGGCTTTTTTCATTACTTTAAACAGAATGGAAGTGATGGCAATTAGTCGGTGGTTAGGGGGATCGGTCTTGTGGTCTTTTTTTAGGAATATGTTGAACATTTGTTAATTTGTGAGATGAATTGAAATCCTCAGAAAGGATAGAGATCGAATAGAGCTTAGATAGAACTGGTACTAGTTCAGGGGAACATTTCTTTAAGACAATAGCTGAGATACCGTCTGGGACAGTCGCCTTATTGGAACCAAGCCTACTGATGATAGATTCTAGTAGCTCGTATCGATAATGAATTGATTCCATAACGTATGAAGAAGAGCTGACTAAGGGGAATCATTAAGTCATTAAATCCATGAGATGGACGGCATTGTTTACGGAATTGGCAACTAGAGATATGTTAAAAGATGTTATGGGGGGAAATGAAGACTGATGGATTTGGATAAAGCCCAAAATTTACGATTGCCCAAACAAGATATAGTTAGTTCATTTCATTTTAGTTGTTCAAACAACTTTCTATTGCATCAGCATAAGCCCTATTGAACCGGGGTTGGGAACAAGGATGCCCTATACGATTTCGTTTTTTGGAGATGTATAGCTATATGCCCATGATGATGGCATCTGATTCTGAAAGATCATTGTCCAAAGACGAGGTCGACTTAAAACAATATTCACGCCATTGAAATGCCGTAAATAACCCTATTTAGCTGACTTAAAGCACCACAAAACTCTATCAGTGTTGCGAACAACAGAGGAACTAGGAGCAGTAAAAATATTTTCTATAAAACAATGGTTAGATACACCTAGTGGGGAAAGAACCGGAGTTTTATAAACTAATGGATTTCATGTAAGAAAGTGGTTTAGGAGATATGCACTATGGTTAGGGTTATGAAGGATTATTGTGGGTTCAGAAATCATTTATGTAAGATCACATGAAATAGCAAATGTTTCTGCGCCATAACTAGCAGGGTTAGTAGTAAATGAATTGTGCAGCCAATTAGAGTTATGGTCATTGAAATCTCCCAGAATTGAGAAACCGCAGGATGGAAGCTGAGGCAGAAGATGGTCAACTTTCAAACTAAGGTGATCGAAGAAGTTTTGAAAGTTACTGTCATTGGGAGACCTATAAATGCAACAGTCGAATTTCAAGTAGCAGCTTTAGGCCAAACTTTAGCAAATATTCATCCAAAGGTTGTTCTGTTAATCGTATGGTTCGGTTTATTTGTCCAAAAATTCAAAACCTCATCATCCCAATAAGACTCTTGGCTTAAAAACTGCTTTATCCAGAGGCTGCAGCTCGTGGGTGGTATTTCTAGGTAAGCAAAGTATATTACTTTGCTTACCTAGAAATTATATTAATACCTCTTGCCTCTGCAGCCTCGACGATTGTGTAATCTAGATGTGTTGATGCTCCATCAAAAATAACTAGAACTTAGCTAGATGGTTCATATTATGAAAAGTGTTCTATCCATTTCACAAACACTTCAGTTGTCATACTCGTTTTAGGGTTCATATGAATAACTCAACCAGGTGGCAAATGCAAAGACCATTCTGGCTTTTCTCTACCTCCTTTCATCAAAATCATAGGTGGAATTGCTTGCCCTAGAGCATTACCACACGAAACTATAGTGACATTTTGATCATGCTCCTCTAATAGCATATGAACTCTTTTGGCATCTTTTTGACGAAAACAGTCTGATGTTTATGAAGATTAAGTTTACAACCCTTTTCATCAATATTAAATATAGACTGTGGCTTATCAGTAACTCCCGTTTCAGTCATAACAATTTATTAAAATAATCAGTTACAATATATCTGTTGAGGTTTGCTGCTCTAGCTGCATTCATATGTTGGGCTTTTCGTCTCCTAACATTTTAGTGACGCTTCAAAAAGAGTTTAACCCATTTTCTACCGGTCATTGCAGTTTTTTCTGGAAAGTTGTGGACAATCTGCATTGTGTCTACCTACGTTTATACAGATCGTCTAAGGCATTTGTAAGTTATTGGCATACCTACTTCTGCTAATCTTAAGATTCTATTTTGCAAATCGTTTTCCTGTTCGTGTGTTAAAATACAAGGACGTCCAATCCGTTTCGTGCACTGGCCGGTTGCAAGGTGATTTCGCAATGTTCTTTTTGGAATTCTAAACGTTGTACTCGCTGTCCTGACAGTGATACCATCTCTGACAGCATCCTTGCTTGCCGTACTTGTTCCTCTGGCCACTGAGCCCTTTTTCTTGGCATCTTTAATTTGTCTGAAACAAAACAAATATATCTGTAAGGTATAAAATTGATGTTCCTAGCAAGGCCCACCCGGGTCTTTATCGTAACTTTTCGGTGGGCCTTATTAGAAACCCTCGAGTTAGTCAACGTTTTTTAGGTTATGTGATAAATTTTTTATTTATTAATAATCTTTGGCAAAATCTGTCTATACCTTATAAATCTGTATATCTTCAGTTCACCTTACGTAAATATACTTACATGTTTTAGTAATTATAGCACACTAGCAGCAGAATTTGGAAGACGCATGTTCTTAGATGACGTCATGACGGCGACTCGAATTAAACTGAATCGCTCGTGAGGGTTAACGCTTGGTCTTGGCGAAGTTATTGGTGGTGGCCTATTTTTCAGGTTCGATTCTTCTCATAACAGTGCAGAAAATTTAGTAATAACTTCTATAAATTCTGTGAATGATTAAGTGGACCTTTTTAGGGACTGGGCCTTAATAGGCCCACGTATCTTATTTGGAAAAGAGCACTGGATTAATGTATCTGTATTCGTAATTTTAAAGTATATGTATCTAAGCAAATTTACGTTATGAAAGACACAAACTTGAATATTTAGTAATTAGGAGTACTTAATACTTGTTTTGATTATCATTCGGCATTATCTGTATATATCAAACAAATAATCAGGTCATTACATGGCTTTACGCTTTTGTGCATTAAAAATTAAGTGGTCAAAATGTATACGTCAGTGAAGACGGGATTTGCCCCGTTAATTAGTAGTCTAAGCAGGTAAACAACCATATAAAGCTTAATCATGACGAGTAGTGAAGCACTTTTGATCTCTTTTAACATACTAAAAATCTCGCTTTAACGAAATAAGTGCAGAGGGAATAAAGTTTATGAAATTTTACTAATAGTGGCGAGATCATGTGATTAATGGAACAAAATTCGACAATTTATTAGTTCTTTTCACATTATACCTGTTACAGCAAGGAGTTCAACACTATACAAATATGTGTTTATTTAAATGAAACCCGGAACTAGAATGTTAGTGTCGGGTTTTCTGTCGGTATGCTGGGTGTTGATCCGCGTTCCATTTCTAGTCTCCTCTCTCCACGAAGTTTCGGTACGTTTGCCATCTTTAGATTGGTAATTGTCTTCTTCTGCTTCTCGTTATTCGTATTGAACTGGTTTTATTCGTATTTGCTGTTCTATACAGGGGTCGGCACTCGAAGAGTTACCAGTTAAAAATGCTGTAATTTTGTCAATTTTCATTTTATTTATTTAAAAATTTCAGTATCATAAAAACATTCAAGAATTTACGAAAAATACGTTGTTGTTCGATATATCCACCTTTAGCGCGGATAATAGCATAGAGTCTGCCCGGAAAAGCTTCACACGCTGCATGATTGTGGTCTGATGGTATTTTCCTCCATTTATAATGATGTGGTTGATGAGGTTTAAAAAATTTACTAAATTAATGGGTGTTAAATGTTCTCAAAACAAATCGTTAAACTAACTCGAGATACAACCCGTTCACCAAAAATAATGCCTTTGTCTCAGTCGGTAGTTTAAAATAGGCCGGTTCATGCTTTTGTTTTGCTTAATTACCACAATTTATGCTTTGTTATTTCCACTTAATATCAATAGAAAAAAACTGCAATGTAATACTAATAAAAATGATCTCGGACGCCAAGTTGTTTTTTAATTATGCTCGGAATAACTAAACCGAGGTTTACAATAAAAATTTTACCAAAATGTAAAAATAAAAATATGTACAGACTATATTTATTAACAGTTAAATTTAGGGTTATATAAAATATATCTTAAAATTAGCCTTATACTAAGAAATCATCAAACTTATAAATAGCTGTTACAAAATATAATACATCTTCTTGAGAACCCCTGGTATTGTACAAAATAAAGGCGGAAATGCAAACCAAGGTGGTGTAATTCGTGTATCAATGTTGCGCAATATATCGCAATAACAATACGATCCTTATAAATTGCTCTTCAAGAAATTTGGGTAATCCAATGTTTATTGCATTTTCTCGAAAGTTCAAAATAAATAATGGGATCTACATTTAGATCTGTATTAAAAGCAAAACGCAATCATAAAATGAAAGCGTATGTAAAAGCAGAATTAAATGTGCAATTAAAAGCGATAAAATGCCATTAAATCAATGGCACTTTTCACAAAATTTAGGTGGAAACCCAAAAAGGGCTTCCTGCATCAAAGAGCGTACTGCAAGAATGAAAAAATGGATGCTTAGGAAGTCAGATGATGACGCGTTTCGCGAAAATATGAGCAGAAAGAAATAATTTAAAAAAGTGGGAGTATAAACCCTTAAGAAGATATGCACCTAAGTTACACCAAAATGCAAATTAAGTTGCCTACCACATGCCTATAATTCATTAATCATTAAAATTTTTTCTTATATTTACAACCAAATGAACGAAGAACATAAATTACGGTATATTTTAATACAACTCAAAATGGGTTGTTACACATTCTTGCCGAAGAGCAATCTTTAACTCGTCGACTGTCTCATATTTTTTAGTTGATACTTTGGCCTCCAGAATGGACCATATCGAAAAATCCATTGGGCTTAAATCCGGGGAATATGGTGGCGAAGAAATTAGGCTGGGAACCTTTTCTTGTAAAAACGTTGGGTTTCACGAGCTTTATGGGATGATGCCGAGTCTTGTTGAAACGTCCAATGGTTTCTATCGAATTGTTGACGTGCCCAAAGTAACAAAGCATCGTTTAAAATCTTTTCACGGTAAATTTGTTGATTCACCTACACGCTCTGTTCAATTAAATGAGTGGTGAGCGTCCTGTGGCAGTTATCGCGGCCCAAATCATCACTGGCCCAGGCGCTTGCTTTCGCAGAGCAATTCGCTGCTTTAACTTGTTTCTTGGTTTGCACTCTACCACACACGATCGTTTTGTTTGCTGAACCGTAAAAATCTTTTCATTAGAAAAGACCAAATTTTCAAGCTCGCCACCAACTTGCAGGTGTTTTAACGCCTTTGCTCTTGCTAGACGAACTGCCTTTTGTCAGTTGTTAAACCTTACACTTTTTGTATTTTGTAGGGCTTCAATCGTAGTTCTGTTTTTAATATTCGCCCCATGCTGCGAGCTGACACATTGAGATTTTTCTCCAATTGAACTGCGCTTTGTCGTGGGTTACGTTGAATTCTGCCCTTCACCTTTAGAACCATTTCTCGCGATGTCGCTGTTTTTGGATGGCTACCTCCATTGCGTACCAGTATCATTGTAACGTGTAATGGTCCGATACACAAACATTTTGTTCACACGTAAATGTCGTAGTTCATTAACTATGGCAGGTTACGATTTCCCAGCCAAACACAACGCAATACACTGTTATGTTTAAATTCCATTTCGGTATTTTTTTACTGCGTAGTAAATGATACGCTTCCGTATTCTTAAAACAACATAACAGACTGACTTTTATCAAAAAATGAACGCGCTGACATTAGCCGTTTTATTGCTACATCAGCGTAAAGTTGGTAACACTTCGAGTGCCGACCCCTGTATATACTGGTCGATTTCTCTGTTTTCGCTTCTGTGACGATTTGACTTTTTCTTGTTTTCCACTTTCACTTTAACTTTTTTGGTTGATTCATGATGGTTTTATTTTGTTTGTGTTCCAATACCATCTTCCATGCTGTTCGTAGTTTAACGGTGTCACCTATTTTGATCTATTTCCATAGTCTCTTTGATTATTCTGGTTGTGATATGTTCGATACTTTCCCAAGATTTGGTGTTGTCAAAGTTGATTTTGTGTTCAGTATTTCTTACATGTTGTGCAAGCGACAATGTAGGTTGGTTTTTCTTAACTGCATTTATTTGAGAGCTGCTAGGAAGTTTTTTTTTAATTTCTCCATTATTTCTCCATTATTTATGTAGGAGTTCGAGGAGAAACCTTTACGATTAGCAAGAGATAAGCTTACACTATGGCTTCGATATGTAGACGATACCTTTGTCATGTGGAGTCATGGAATGGAGAAATTAAAGATTTTCTAGCACATCTGAACCAGCTGCATCCCAAAATTAAATTTCCCATGGAAGTAGAAAGGAACAGAGAATTTCCATTCTTGGACGTGTTAATAAAGAAAAACGATTATGAAGAGGTAAATTACGCTATGTAGCCGAAACCAACACCCACGTACAGATATATAAATGCTGAATCCCACAGCCATCCAGCAAAACTGAAATCAGTAATTAAAACACTGATTCACAAATCAAAAGCTTTGTTAGATAAAGAAAACATTAAATATAAAGTATAAACTGCTTTTATTGGTTTTAAGCAGTACGATATTCAAAAAGGGTAAATATAAGAAGAAAAACCGAAAAAGAAGAACAGCCAAAGCCTTCTTACCGTTGCAAAAGGACAGGCCGGATAAGCAGAATACTTCAAAAACACAAAGCAAAGACGACATTTACCACACATTAAATGGTGGCCAACGTAATACGAAATCTACAACACCTACATTGGGCAAACAAGCAAGAAAACAAGTGCAACGAAGGAAGAGCATTTAAATTCAGTAAAGAAAAACTAACCTACATGGTTGCTTGCACAACATGTAAGAAATACTGGACTCAAAATCAACTTTGACAACACCAAATCTTTGGCTAGTATCGACATATGGCCACCAGAGTAATCAGAGAGGCTATAGAAATAGAAAAAAATTTAAACAATATGAACGAAAGAGATAACCACAAGTCTGCCAACAGCATGGAAAACAGTATTGGAACAAATCAATATAAAACCATCATGAAATATACTGACTTCCATAAAAATTGCAACACCTAAAATTTAATGTGTGATTGAAAACAAAAGAACAAAAACTAAAAATGTTTTTTTCAATAATGAGCTGTTCCGCCACGATTTGTAACGCACTCATTTAGACGGCGTGGCATGCTATCAATCAAGTGATCTAATCTACCTGTGGTATATCAATCCAAGCTTCTTGAATCCGTAGCCGTAGATCGTGTAGGTTATCTGGAGGGTGTTGTAAATTACCCTGTTGCCTACCGACCTTATCCCATACATGTTCTATGAGCGGCAAATCGGGCGTCCGAGCAGGTAATGGGAAGACGGAAATGTTAGCTTCTTCCAATAAACGTGTTCTAGCCCTTGCCTTATGAGGGCGCGCATTATCCTGTTGGAAAATGGGATTTTCCAGCCCCTCAAGATATGGAAGCGCAACGGGTTCTAGCACATTGGCAATATAACCAGCGGCGTTTAAGTTGCCATCAATGAAAACCAAGGGTAACCTGCTACCGTAACATATTGCACCCCATATCATCACTCCTTGTGTGAGGGCTGTGTTGCGTTCCACAAAAAATGTTGAATTTTTACGTTCTCCACGCATCCGTCTGACCTTCCTACGACCATCGTCGGCCCACAAGCAAAATCGGGACTCGTCACTAAACAAAATTCGATGCCATTCTTGCGCCCAATTTGCTCATTCTAGCCTGCGTAGACGGTGAAGTGGTGTAGGAGGAAGACATAAAAATGCACGATATGAACGCAGCCCATAAGACCCAATCCGGCGATAAACAGATGACATTGACATTCTGGGTCCTACACATCTTATCCAATCATTTGCAATCAATCGAGTTGTTGAAAATCTGTCTCTTATGGCCAAAAATCTTAAGCGATCTGTAGTCCTGCGGGGACGTCCAGATCCAGGGCGACGTTGTTTCACTCCTTCCTCGGACCATTTGGACCAACATCTCAATACCGTTGTAACATTTCGGTTTACACTACGAGCAATTTCTCTTAGCGAAAGTCCAATAGTACGCCAGTATTTGGAATTTTTCCCACTAGTTGGATCGGCCGGGGTGGACGACTTCCATGGTCTGCATGGTCGCCAAACTTAACACCACTTGATTTCTTCGTCTGGGGACGAACCGAAGTATTTATTTATACAGAACAAATTCAAACAAGAGAACATTTAGTGCGGAAAATTAGAAGCCTTCGTAAAAAATGCAAGATCAAATGATACTAGGCACAACGACAGAAGTTAATCGTAGGGTTCGAGCCTCTATTGGGAACAAGGGTTTACACTTTGAACATGAATTAATGCATGTCTGATTAGTAAATTTTATTTTATTTGTGTCCAATGTTTAAATTGGGAAACTTCAATTTCCCAACAGTTATCAGTTTTTGCATTGTAATTCTTGGAATTGGCCAATTACGGCAACATGTGACACTGTTCGGAAGATAATAGACCACAGATATTCTGAAACGTATTTTAACATCTAAGACAACTCCATTTTGTAATGATACTTCATCGAAAATGTTATTTGTCATTCTACGAAAAAAGTACTTTTTAAAATTAAATGTGATCCATTGCTTGTTAAAAACTTTGGTTCCTTGTTATGTAAATTCACAGAAAAGGTATACACTTTAGTACTTTAAAAAATTATAATAACCAAGGTGTAATGTTCCACTTGAAAATTTCAGAGAGCTTCAATACGTTACTAATTGAATGACAAAAAAACTATTACGCCTCTAGATATTCCAGCACCAAACACAGCTTGAAATAAAAACAATTTTTTTGCGTAATTCAGGAAGTTACTTCAGCCTTGACAATTAAAGGAAGGATTCTTCAGCCATGCATATGTGCATCGAAATAAAATTTATCTGCTGTGGAGTGTCCAGGGCATTAGTGTTTGTCATTGATATTGTTTTATATAACGTAATAGCAATCACACTGAAGCTTACCTGTTCAGTAATTAATCAACTTGAATAGCGGTTTAAACTTTAATGTCAGTGTCCTACAGTGTTATTCTTAGAAATAGCAAATACTCGTATCTAACCATTTTTTCGCTCCATTCTTAAATTCTAGATTCTTCTTTTGTACTAGTTAGACAAACTGTAATTAAAAAAATTGAAAAATGTTTGTCAGTTCCCAAAGACTTTTCCGGGACGGAAATATTTTAGCACTCTGACATAACCAAAGAAGCTGTATCTGCCTCTAGAAAACAGTACTTGCTATAAATTGCTAAAAATTGAAAAATGTTTGTCAGTTCCCAAAGACTTTTCCGGGACGGAAATATTTTAGCACTCTGACATAACCAAAGAAGCTGTATCTTCCTCTAGAAAACAGTACTTGCTATGTAATTACACACACGCAAACGCGCGCATATCCACGCATGCACGCACGCACCCACACACTCGCTTACTCAGTCACACACACCCACACACATGATTAACCATTTCGAACTCCAATGGTAGTCTTCACATTGTCTATGCATGTCTAGAAAAATCAATATTCTACCATTGAAACCTTCTTGACTCTAAAATGTAGTCAATAAATTATTAATTACACCTTGAACGAATATTTATTGTGTTTTTGAAAACTTTAATGCATTCTTTACACTCCAACAATTAATTTCATGGTAACTGAAGGCTGTCCATCTTACAAAAGAATTCATTCTTCAATTCTGTTCAAAAAAATTTTATTGTTCGACATGAATCTAACTTTCCCGAATGAAAACTTATTTAATAAACTACTCAAGGTACTATTAAATCAATAAGTAATATTTTATACACTCAGAACAAGAATCTCACATGCTCTCCAAAATGTGCAGTAACAGGGATGTACAAAATCTTTCTAATTTTTAATTTTAAAGTAAATTTTTTAAACTATCATCCATTCATTATACAGTAAACTCTCGATTATCCGCCGGCGGTTTATCCGCTTTACGGATTATCCGCGGCGTCCACGGCAAAAAAATTTACATTTAAAAAAAGAAAAACTACATTAGAATAATTGTTATAAGTTTTTGTTATGAACGAATAAGTTCAAAAGTAAATATGTAATTAAAAATTATTATTAATTTTATTAAATACATAAATAAAAAGTTTACCTTGATCTGTACTTTGCGTGGGGCCCTAGCAAAGTACAGGTCATAGGTTAAAATCGTACTAGAGGTAAACTTTTGATTTATGTATTTAATAAAATTAATAATAATTTTTAATTACATTAGAATAAATTCAAAACTTATATATATATATATATATATATATATATATATATATATTGTAAAATGATCAGAATTATTACAAGAGTAAACTGCAATATTTACTGTATTCTACAGTAATGTATAATAGGCCGACGTATTTGTTGCTTGAGACATCTAAGATGCGACCGGCAGTGCCCTGAGGTTAGGGTTATTGTCGCTGCACGTCTGCCTCTCCACCACCGCTCTACCCCCTTCCACTCATCACCCCATCCCATCACACTAAGCAAGTAACTATTCCATTGTTCTCTTCACCTTACCCAACCCATAAGTTTAATTGTATCGTTCAAACTGTTTGATTAATTCGTGAAGTGTAAAGTTCGAGTGTGAGTTTTGGAGTGTTGTGTTTGTTGTTAAGGTGTTAAAATTAGATAATGCAGATACTAAAAGGAAAAAAGTGGTTTTATCAATTCAAGATAAACTCGAAGTGATAAAAAAAATTGAAAATGATGCGTCGAAAAAGCAAATGAGCTTGCGGTACGGGATAGGAGAAAGTACCATAAAGGAAAAGTTAATAAAATTTTCGTCCTCATCAGACAGCACGTCGTCAATGAAATAGAGGGAAAACTATGAAAACTAGCACCTATGAAGAACTAGATTCCGCTCTTTTAGAGTGGGAAAGCCAAGTAAGAAGTCAGAGAACTCCTACTTCGTGGCCTAAGGCAAACATGTTTTTTGACGTACTTCATTTGGAAGGAAATTTTGATGCATCAGGTTGGTTGACCAGATTTAAGCAACGTCACGGGATAAGAGAAATCGGGCTTCACGGCGAGAAACTTGTATACACCTACAATAATTATTAAAAGGCATCAAATTGTAACATTAATAAAAAACGATGATGTAATATATCATTCGTAATTGATCAATTAATATAAAAAATTACCCTTTAATAATCGCTAAGTGCCGTCGGCTCATCGGTAGATGAATAAGGGTGGGTTCTAATTTAGAGTTTACCGCGCCAAATTATATAACAATTACAAACGGAGTTTAATAATATAGTGGAAAAGCTAGTCGCTTCTTTTCTGCTTGATTATTTTCACTTATATTCCAAAAATGTTATCAAAAAATTATGAATAAAATAATAAATTCTCGAGCGCCATGTTGTCTTTCTTTTTTTTTATAAATCTATCTAGGAACAACAAAACCTAGTTATTGAACACAAATAAAAATAAAATAACAAGTTACATAAGTTTATTTAATATATGTTTGAAAAAGAAAAAAAAATTCATGAACTATACTAAATTATAAAAAAACTTTACCTTTTAACTGTTCTGTATATACACTGTTACAGGTACTATGAAGCAGAATGGTTCATATGGTGAGGTCAATGTCTTGCTTAGTTATCCTTAAAATATGGAATTTCCTTGAAGTTTATTCGCCAAATTTATTTGTAAAAGAATGTAGAACTTGCGTTGTAAAGGTAACTCATGTAAAACTTGCCATTTAAAATAATAATATATTAAAATATTGACTTATACGTGCCGTTAAAGATTATTAAGTATACAAATTAAGTGATTAAAAAGGTGCGTACTTAAAAAATAAGTACGTAAAAAAAGTATACTTGAAAAGTAAGTACTTAAAAAGTAAGTAAAGGTGAAAGGTGCCTAAAAAAAGCAAAGGCTTTAGTTTTAAAATATAATGAGAAAAAAATAACTTACCACCAAAATTCTGATGGCACCAAAATATAAAAAATTAAGTAAAAATCATACTTATTGCTGTTAACATTCAGCATTAAGTGAATTACAAAAAAGCTTTCAGAATAAATCAAGTGTATTCCCCTCTAAAAGTCCTCACGTTTGCGCGAATAAAATAATATAAATCCACTTTTTTTAAGAAAGGGAACTAAAACTATTTATGTAATATTACACCCAAAAGATTTGTTCTAGGAAATGCCAATTAAATTGCCATTCTCAATTCTACATATTAATAATTAAAAACTTTTCTAATATTATGCCAAATAAATGAACGATTCTTAAATTAATGTACTTTTTAATAAAACCACAAAAAAAAGGTTGTTACAAACTGAGTGGCGATGTACAGGCTGCAACATATTACCAATCTGATTTTGAAAAATTTGTTCAATCAGATGGGTTCACTTATAAACAGGTCTACAATGCCTACGAGTCAGACTTGTTTTGGAAATATTTGCCAATATGAACACTAAGAAGCAAGCTGCAGGCCACAGGTCTAGTAGGAACGCATAACCATTATGTCTTGCAGTCAGGATTACATAAATTAAAACTTTTGGTGATAGGAAAGTCGAAGAAACCAAGATCTTTCAAAAGAACAAGGACCGAAAACTTTCCAGTCCACTACAACGAAAAAAAGGCTGGATGGATCAACAAATATTTAAAGACTGGTTTGGAAAAAAGTTCGTTTCCCAAGTTAGAGAGCACTTTAAATCTCAAAACCTGCACCAAAAAGCTGCGCTTCTTCTTGATAACGCCCCATCACACCCCGGGGAAAGTGTGTAAAATCGGAAGATGGAAACATTTTTGTTAAGTATTTGCCCGCTAACGTCACAGCTCTTATTCAAGCTATAGATCGAGGCGGGATTGCTTCAATGAAGAAAAAATACAGAACCAATTTACTGAAAAAAGGTGAAGAAGGGGATGACCTGAAGACGTTCTTTAAAGACTATACAGTTCTAGAAGCATTTATCACATTAACAATACTTGGGGGCCTCTCAAGCTATCTACTTTTTTACCGGATGTGGAAAATGTTCAAGAGGAAGAAGACGAAGACAACATGCGTCTCAGTAATTTAGCTAAATCTGTTAGTGGAAATATTAATGTGGTTGAAGATAACACTGTTGAGTGGATGAACTACGACGCGAATGATTGTTACGGTAAAAATGGTCATTAGGACAAGGTAAAAGATAAACCTGGTTTTTGCACGGCTAGCTCGGCGTGCGGGTGAGGGTCTATTGGAACAAAGCAGTCTCGTCTCTGTAGCTTACGTTTCTACCAAAGTCGAAATCGGGAAAATGTCACAGTAGGTTCCGGTAGGCGCCAGGATATTCTAAAGAACACACCGGGGTGTTTTAAAATGCGAATAAAACGACGGTACGCAGTGGTCCGAATACCCAACTTACCACACTTACCACGTCGTAACGCTCGTATCTGAGGTTCCGCGATACTGCTTCACCTGTAAAGGCTTCAAAAACTGCACCTTATCTGATCAACTTACCACTGTGCAGCAATATTCAAATTCAATACAAATCTCTAATGTTCACCTTACGTTAAATTACTAATCTCCCTTAAACTAATCAAAATAATACAAACCAACTGACTTCAATTCGGTTACAGCTCTTTTCTAAACTTGTAATTTACGTTACGTTAATTTAATTTACCCTTCAAACAAAACAAAAAAAAAATCAACACTCCAACTTTTCTCAAATCAAACGCGGCGACGCTTTACTATTCGAGCAATAAATCATCACCTTATGTCCAGGCTTAATATCAAAATAAATACCAAAATAGTAACTAAGTTAAACATCTATTAAATCAAAATAAATAAATAAAACAATTAAAATGTAAACAGGTCAATTTGAACATCAAGGTATATATATATATATATATATATATATATATATATATATATATATATATATATATATATATATATACACTGAATAATGAAGGTAAGATTTTATTTACCTCCTTGCATAAAATATTAATGGTATTAAAAAAACAAAACACCTTAAATAGCTACTAAATGGACAAAGGAAACTGTCCGAAAACGTTAACAAAATGACACAATAAATTCCAAAAAAAAAAATTAATTAATTACTTCCAACAGTTTCCTTCGTTAACACACATTACATAAAAACACAATCAAATTTTATTCTTTTAAGTCGCAAGATCAACAAACAAAATATAAATTACATTACCTAGGTCACACAGGCAAATAGGCGATAATCCTTGCTCGGCGATAGCGTCGGATACGACTCGTGCAGTCCACTGTATTACTGCTGGTCGATGACACGAAGCTGCCTCCCCCAGGTCTCTACCACGCATTCAACTTGCTTTTCAACATAATGCCTCGTAACTTATTGAAGCAGCATAAACTAACTTAAATCACTTTAATAATTTCTTTTAATTCGAGGTTGTTAAAGTTCGACAAACAAAATAAAACACTCAACAAATCGTTTTGCACAGCTTACGTTAATAGGTTCAATTACGAACAGAACAATCCTAAACGGTATGTGTGTGTGTGTGGGCGATCGTTCACTGCGTACACTTAAATTTTAGGAAAGGGGTTCTTTAATTATATCTCGTTACTAACGAAAATTCAATAGTCCTCAGGTTCGCACTACAACAAACACGAACCAAATTTGTATCATAAACGCACTCGAAGATGCCGTTCTTCTCCACTAAACTAACTTTATGAGCGAGCCCGGTTGAAATGTTACTTCACAAAAAAATATCCTAAACTTGGTTATAATCGACTATTCTTTCAAGTCCTCAACGCTACTCCCTTAACTTTCACTAGGAGCTCGCACAATGATGAAACCCCAATTCCGATAATTCGACGACTTTCCAACACGCACGACTTTACGCTTCAAAAGCTTAAGACAGAGTCCCCCTCATTCAAAATTACTTTTTCGCCATCTTAAAAAAACGTTCCCCTCCATACAGATTCATTCAAACAAACCAATCAACCACTTTAATTTTACAATTTCTACCCCCTTAAATTTACGATGCTATCTCGACTTCAGGCGAAGAAACTGCAATGTTTGCACTTTCCTTCGACACGATACAGAAATGTTATTGCAAAGGTACAACCAATCGCCCATCCATATTACTTACACGGATGAAAACCAACATTCCGACTCTCCAGCTGTTCCTCTACACGAATGCGGTAGTACGGCACTCATGCGATAACAACACTTCTTTATACTGAAACTAGGTAACAAAACTAAACGAATTTATCTCAATAAAACTTTACATATGATTCGGGCAATAAACTGAAGATTGCACTCAAAATTCCAAAAAAAAAAACTACACTGACTTTTCTTAATGAAAATTACGTAACTACACAAAAAAATATATAGAATCTAACTAAGTGAATAAAATTACACACAAAATTACCCAATGCCTATACAGGGTGTTCAAAATACCCTGACATGATCCGGGCTTTGAACACCTAACTGATGAACAAATCGTAGAAAGAACACAAGGTCACGTTTCGGAGGAAAGTGAGGTGCAAAAACAAGTGAGCCGTTGACCCAGCACTAGGGCACATTGAGGAGCTTGATGAGCAATGTTAATAAAGAAGAAGTGTTTCATAACGAGGAAATAAATGCGATTGACAGATTTTTTTTGTAAAAAACTAATCAAAAACTCCTGTAAGTACTGTACATAACGTAGTTTTTTATGTGAAATCACACATTAAGCGTATATTATTTGTAATTGTAATTACTGTACGTTTTTTTATTGTAATATAAACTGATTTACTTTTGTGTTGTATTGGTATTTTCAGCCATTTTTAGCCATTATCGGCTGTTTTGCGTCTACTATCGTAGATTTTTCGGCAAAGTTCGCTTAACCGCGGTATCCGTGCCGGTCAACTCCACGGATAATCGGGAGTTTACTGTATGTTCAAATGACATTATAAACGACATTACGAAGTATGTTCAACTACGTAGTAGTCTAATAGTTCAAAATATTCTAACAAAGTGAGCGATGTTGGGGAAAGCATACTGTATCGACAATCTTAGCTTCCAAAGAATTATGGCATGCATCACACTCTTGGTTATAAAACTCAAGTAACTTTGGATTTAATTTATTCATTAAGTAATTCACAGTTTATATTGCATAATATTGCTAGGGTTGATCAATCAAACTTTTCAATGGAACGGGTACCAAATTTAGGTGCACCGTATACGTGACTTTTTCATTAATTAATATGGTACCTGTGAAACACATGTACTAGCTGCCCTATTGGTTAGTACCCAATTCACTGCTCACTCCACATATTAAGTGATTTTTAACGTGTACGTGAGTGTAATTACGCTGCACTCTTTTCAGCCATTTTACTTAAAAGTATATAAACAGAAAAGCAAAACTGTATCAATTTCATATAGCTTGCCAAATTCAGAATACCAAAACCTCCAATTGTCATTGTAAGCGGTCTTTGCGCCCTTTGCATAATCAATATCAATGATTTACGTAAATTTCTATTATAAGGAAGCAGGTGCCATCCACATTGGTAAACAGAATCTGATAGTGCAGTACTCTAAAACAGAATGATTCATTCTAGTGATTTATCGTCAAAACCTACCTCCAGACTTAAATCGTGCCCAGATGCGCAATAAAACAAGATTTGAGATAAATGTCCCCAAAAATAAATTAAGGGCCGCACACCTTCTGCTCGAGCAACAGCCTAAAACCAAAAACGCAAAATTATCAAATAAAGTAATGAACAGTAGTTACTAATAGAAAACTGGATGAACATATAGTTGCAACATTTCCAATATACATCACCAGTGTGAATATCGACAACATTCCATCAATCTCTTGACAGGTCCTTTAAAAATTTTACTAACCTTTACTTTATAAAAAAGTGAACTTACTCAATGAGTTTATTATGTCTTCTATAAACCAGTAAGATTAATCTGTATGCCTCAGTTGTCGCTCTTTCTGGGTCTGTTTCAGCCATTTTAACAGTTTTTTCGAAATTGATTAAAAGAAAACGTCGCAGTAATTTAAATTGTGCTACACAATTTGATACTAATCCCGCTAGAAAAAAATCAAACACTGTTAGGTGAACATCAAATTCCACTAAAAGAAGGCTCTGCCAAACGTAAATGAGCTCGTAATAAGGACTTTTGAGATGGTCAAATGGGTAAATTGATTTAAATGGTACTTTTCGTTCGTAGAATTGCCCGATTAGGTTATTAAAAATGTAACTGTATCCAGCTGAGAAGTAACCAATTGTTGCTATTATAATCAGAATGCTCATTTTGGAAATAACGCCTTTTCCAGTTATATCGGATGGCCAAAAATCAAAATAGACCGTGTGAAGGATTTGTGTTATCTTCTTTGAGAAGACCATTAAAATTATGCGTCGTCCGACTGACTGAAACATAAAAAAGGTTACTTTTCACTTCTTCTTGTGTGCAAATATACTTCGGCAGCAACCATGAAACCAGTGATCGCGTAAGCAGCGCCTGCTAGATCAGTGTCTTTATCAATTATGTACCTCATAATGTAGGTAAGAAGGAATAAGTAATTAATGATAATAAAAATACTTATGGCCGTTGTAAATTTATTCTGATTTTCGGGCCATACACATAAACTTGCCAAAATAATTTTTGATGGTACCAAAATCCATTTGGCGTCATCATTGAATACTTCTTTAGGCAATTTCTTTGAAGGGTTTCGAGAGACGTCTTCAAACTTCGCTTCCGTCGTCATGTGGCACAATGTAACAATTCTGTTCGTGTGAGTACCTTAAATAGTAGCACGTGCAGTGTAATAACAGAGAGAATACTTAATTATCATAAATTATTTAAACTCAACAAAAAAAAATGTTTAGAAACTATGAAGGGTATTAAAATAGTTGTTAGAATAATAGACGTATAATTAAGTGGAATTTTAGCAAAATCAATAACGATATTGAGAAGTAAATAAATGTGTGAACCATAAGTAGAACACATTTCCAGTTTAGATTAAAAAATGATAAAAATTACTAATTGTTTCTCGTTACTTATTCAAAATGTTTCCCATGTGCTTTAACCCTATTTCTATCAGACATGAACGAATGCAAATACCAAAATGTTGAACTTTGAAAACTTAGCATAGCTTGAACGATTAAAAATATGAAATTTCAGTAACGAAAGCTAATACTTTCTAAATTAGCTCTCTGGCAGTTTTCCAGTGGTTGCTCGTCTAAGTCATAAGAATAGCATTCACTAAATTATTCAAACGTTTAGTCACCTATCGATAATAATTATGTGATGCCGTTCTGTAAGCTAACCAAAAAGAAACACGCCATGTATGATATTGTATTTGGTTGCTCTAAGTGTATAAAGATACTTTTTATAAAATAAGTGGTAAAAAATCGGAATGTGGCTTTTAATAACATCAATCAGTGATAAATCTACTCTGCAATATTGTGAACATAATTGATGAGTTTTGTAACCGTGGTCTCATATTAGTTGAGTTGATCGGCATATTTCTACAGTTTTTGCTTTTGTAGCGCGACGTTTTGAAAGTGGACTCTTGCTTCCGTCATCAGGCTTTACCCTCAGAAGGACTGATTTCGCACTTGAGTCGAATCCGTTTACAATGCTTTTTTTCTCAAAGGGATTCATATGAGTTTCATTTTTACACTAGCCTGGCTTATCGGATTGTTTACCAGTGGCTTCTTCGAGTTTTAAGTGAGTTGTATTCTCGTTCTTTGCCACTGTATGCATGTTATCTCATTGGATTCAGCAGTCTTCGTTCCAGATATGTTCCGCGTTTCTTGTTCTTTCTGTTTCGTCTTTCTCGATGTTGGGTTTATGTTCCTGAGTTCTCATTTGAGTAGTCTACTGCTCTCTCCTATATATGATCTGCCACATCTGCATGGTAGCTTGTATACACAATTTTTGAAATTCTGATCTTCATTATGTGGTTTGGTTTTGATTAATATTCCCTTAGGGTTCTTGTCGATTTTAAGACAGTACGTATATTGTATTTGCTGCCTATCCTTCGTATTTGGTTCGAGGCACTTGGTATATACGATATTAACGCTGCGTAGTTAGATTTTTCTTTTTCGGTTACCCTTTCTCTGTTTAGGTTAGGTGTTAGACCGGAGTAACCAATTTCTTTAAGTCTTCAGCGATATTTTCTTTTCGTTCTTTCAGGTCTTCTTGTTTCGAGCCTATTAACAACGGAGAGTTCGTTCTACGATTACCAAAGAACCAAACTCACCCTCACTACAGTAAACATTCGCATCTGTACGGTCTATCAAAGATCCACAAGGAAGGAATTCCTCTGAGACCAATTGTGAGCTCGAGAAATTTCCCTTGTCATCCATTAAGCACACTCTACTAGGCATCATCACACCCTTATCTGGAAAAACCGAATCTGTGGTCAAGAACACGCAACACTTCGTGGAAACTTCCAACCCGACCAGGAAGAAATACTGGTAAGCTTCAACATCATGATTCCTAATCACAAATGTGCCCACCGACAAGGCATTAACTACGAGGGTTGCTATTTATGTATTGAGAATAGAAAGAATAAACAAATGAATTTGATGAAAAACATTTTTATTGCTCTTCAAAATAATCGCCTTTAAGATCTATACACTTTTGCATGCTATTGAACCACCCTTCAAAGCACTTTGCCCAGTCAGAAGATGGTAGCTCTAAAACATGCGTTTTGAAAGCCTCAACTGCTTCTTCGGGCGATGAAAATCGTTGTCCGCGCAGTTTATCTTTAATTAGTTGGCTGCCAAGTCGGGGCTGTAAGGCAGATGACCCATCAATTCGATCTTTTGTGTGTCCAAATACTCGTTTGTTGCATGTGATGTGTGTGAGCTGGCATTGTCGTGATGCAAAATGATTCGTCGTTTTGGGTTGGTTTCTCTGAATTTACCGAAAACTTCAGGCAAACAAATGGTCGTATACCACGCTGAATTAATGGTCTTTTGATTTTCGAGAGCCACAGTTACAACAGTAACGTGAAGGAAAACGTCACCATTTGCTTCTTAATGCTTCGAGAACGAACAAATTTTGTTGGCTTTGCTTCACATTGACACACCCAAATTGTGGACTGGCCTTTTCTTCCTGGCTCATACGCATAAATCTACGACTCGTCACCTGTGCGGATGTTGTATACCGCTTTGGATGCACCACAGTTGTATTTTGAAATCATTTTACGGCACCAATCGACACGAGCATTTTTTTGAGCATCTGTCAACAAATGTGGAATCCAACGTGCACACAGCTTTCGAACACACAAATGTTCGTGCAAAATCTTATGCATGCTGGTCATACTAATGCTTAAACATCTCTCGATTTCGTGATATGTCACATAACGATCTTCAATTAGTTTTCGCACAGCCTTAATTTATTTTGGACACAACGACTAATTTTGGACGACCTTCTTTAACTTCATCCTTGAGCAAACTACGTCCACGTTTGAATTCAGTGTCCCAGCGATATACAGTGGCTGTGGATGGTGCTTCATCGCCAAAAGTTGAATTCAGTTGATTGATGCATTGTTCTCGAGTTAGACCACGTCGAAAGTCATCATAAATCATAGCTCGAAAATTTTCACGAGTTAAATCCATATTTTGGCTGAGATGATATTTTCAATTTACTGTAAACAACACAAATAGTGCTCGCACGACAAAACGTTCTGAGTACGTATAACCTCAGAAATGTCAAACTTTAGGAAGGCAGCGACAAATTTCACCTGGCAATACCAGTGTTGCCAATTCTCAATACATAAATAGTATTCCTCGTATCATAATGGACAGGCTGGAAAATAGTGAAAACTGAGACGAACGCACACAACGCTCGGTAAACACAATAATGGAACTTCTGACAATCTGTATGAGAACAACATACTTCCAAGCAGAAGACAAATCTTACCAACAGGAGTTTGGGATGGCGATGGGTTCCACACTATCACTCATAGTGAGCAATACATAAATGGAAGACTTCGAAGACCAAGCGATATCCGAATTCACGGAAAAACAAAAAATGTGGCTTAGATACGTGCACGATACCTTCGTAGTTTGGAAACACGGCAAGCACAAACTGGATGAGTTCCTAAATCATTTAAATAGCCGCGCACCCTCCATAAAATTCACAAAGGAATTTGAGTCCTGAATGTACTTGTGTACAGGAACGGTAACACTTTCACGACAGGTGTATACAGAAAACCCATATACACGGCGACGTACCTCTATTAGAACTCCAATCACCACGAAAGTCTGACGTTAAGCGTGGCAAGATCCTTGTACGATAGAGCTGAAATGCTCGAAACAAGAGGACCTGAAAAAAAAACGAAAATGTCGCCTAAAACACAATTATCTCGACCTAACAGCTAACCTAAACAGGAAAAGGGTTACCGAAAGAGAAGAAACTAAATACACAACCGTAATACCGTATATACCAGGTACCTCAGACAAAATACGAAGGATAGGCAGCAAATACAATGTACGCACTGCCTTCAAATCGACAAGAACCCTCAGGGGAATACTAATCAAAACCAAACCACACATTGGGTATACAACTTACTATGCGAATACGGCAGATTATATATGGGAGAGAGCAGTAGACCACTCAAATGAAAACATCCACAAAGACGAAATAGAAAGATCAAGAATCACCGAACATGTCTGAAACGATAACCACCGAATCCAGTGGGATAACATAGAGATAGTGGCAAAGGACGGCAGCTCGCCGAAAACCCAAAGAAGTCACGTACATCGCACTGCCAGAAAATTCGATGTCAAGCTAGTGTAGAAATGAATTCCACTCAAGTGCGAAATCAATTCTTTTCAGGACTAAGCCTGATGGCGGAAACAGAATTCTCCTTCGAAACGTAGCGCTACAAAGCAAAAACTATGGAAATAGGCCTATCAGCGCAACAAATTATTGCGGAGTTTATGAAATTCCATGTACGGATTGTACTTTGTTATACATCAGACATATAGACAGTAAAATAATCACACGAAAAAGGAATACGTACATACATTTGGTGTGGCCAGTATTTGACTATTTGTCTATATCACGTCACATTATCAAAGATTATATGAGGTAAAGAGAAAGTATCGTACGAAATGTATAAAATATACCGTAATTTTTTTAATTCTTTCCAAAAATTATAGATATCTTGTTAGAGGTTTTAATTTCTGAACGCTGTACTATGCAATCACATGTTACATACAACATCGAATTGAATCGATTATTATTTATTCATTTATCAAATATGAAATTCGTGGCTACTAACATATGTTTTGTTTCTATTAGCACAATTACGTACTGGTCCTACAAAAACTTCTATAAAAAAATCTATACATTTTAATTTAAAGTTAACTTTCTGGGTATGCACAGTAAAGTACTGTTAGGCTCGAACATATTATTTTTCTAGAGCTTGTGTATTTTTCTGAGAAAATACATTTATTTTAAAAACTGTAAAGTTGAGTTACTGTAAACAATGGTCTTTACATTTTTTGCTCTAAAGCTGATGGTTTTTTAAGTATTGACAAAAAGTGCTTGGTGCCAGTGTAGATAGCACTTATTTATTACAATAGGGCTAACCTTTGTGAGACAAGCTTGTCTAAAAGTATAATCGCGTTCTTTGTAGGCCATCTACAGTTTTCACTTCCGATTTGAATCGCCATTTTCGATGTGATGTGATTTCTTAATAGGTTTTTGATTCCGATGTAATGACTTTTTGAGATTTTAATTGTTTTTCAAATTACAAATTCCGATTTTTATTTCCGTTCTCAAACGCCAATTAAACCCATTCGCGGTTTGATTCCCAGTTTTGAATTGCATTTTAATGACTGCTGGGTAATTTTAATATTTTCTTAATGACCATTTTTAGTTCAATTTGTTGATTCAAAGGTCAGTTAAATACATTTGCTTTTTAATCACCTTTGGGAGATTTTAAAGGGTATTTTCGGTTCGATTTGTGAGTCAATTGAACTTGTGCGTGGTTTAATTTGCGGTAGTAGAATACCGTCACTATCCCCCCTCCACTTTTTTGTGACGTCACAAGCTCCGCCCACTG
>JARFJB010002276.1:7027500-7132500 GCA_036346205.1 Vesta saturnalis | reverse complement strand
CAGATTTTCCCCACCGTCGAAACCGAAAGTTTTAACGCGTTTGCTGTTCTTTGTTGAACAGAAAATGTAGATAATAGTGGACCACCATTTTCTTTTTCTTCTTTAAAATAATCGACTGTATTTAAAACTAATTCGCGAATTTCTTTACTCAACTTTTTCGGCATTATATTAATGGTTAGTTTATATAAACGCTTACTCAAAGAATAATGATAATATAGATATTGCAGTTGTTTTATTTATACCTATATGTACCTACTAAATGGTATAATAATCTATTATTAATTACTTATTGTTACAGTATTGCATATTTATTTGGATTCTTTTGTAATTGAAGTACACTAAAACGTCATTACCATACTTAGGTATACAATGAACTTTCTAAATGTAAATTGAAATACCTATACTTAATCGAATATTCATTATTATGAATGGCTTTTATAAATGTTTATTATAAAACTTGCATTCTTCCATAAATTTTAAATGTAATGTTAAAGCAGTGTTGAGAACCACTGGCATTTTATTATACCTATTGAATTTCTATTCTACCTGCATCTGATTCTTATTGCCTTGTCATTATGTGTGAAAGTTGCAAACGCTTTTGTTCGGCAGAAATAGAGGCATTATTCATAATATATCCATCTTTCTTTGTCACGTACAATAAGTACGAGACAGCAAAGCATTAAGGCGGTTTCAAGCACAATAGAACCATATATTGACAATCCTCCTTGTTAATCCGATACCCGTTCAGTTCTACCGGACAGGCTTTAGGTACATTGGTACATGCTTTGAGTCCTTCGCTGTAGAAGTTGTTCTTGGACCGTTGCCCCTGCATGAAGCACTTCTTTTGATTTAATTATGTCATAATGTGTCGTAGTCCGTTTGTTTTAATTTTAATTGTAAGTTATAAGCAAATTGCACAGGCATTTTTGAAGACAGCTTGTTTATAACTTCTAATAAAGAACATAAAGGGTTTTCTTAATAATGATAATTTATTGTACCAAATTAAGATTTTGATTGACTGAAATCAAATACAGTCAAGAAAACACGTTAAAACGTATAATATTACACTATCTGAATTTTAAGACTATTATTCAGATTCCATTTTTAAAGATATATCCTTTGTTTCACAAAATATACTAGTAGTAAAACCTTTACGGATTCAGATAACATTTTACAAAAAACCCTGTAGTAAAGCAAGTTAAGTAACATCTTCTGATTATGGCGACCGGTTTGGTTTGGTTAATACGTTTTTTATTAACGGTAAATCTACTTTCTCTAAATATTATTATTAATTAATTAAGAAAGCGAATATTTTTTCGAAGTGATTAAATGTAAATATATGGAATTTACTTGGTTTTCAAAAAATCTGTTTTTTGTGAGTAACTCGGAAACGATTAACTTTAAAAAAATTACAAGAATGCTTTTCGATCGGAAATTTTATTTTCTATCCAATACACAAAAATTGTGTGGACGGGTTCCAAAATCGAATTTTCTGAAAATATTTCGAAAATGACAAAATTTTCGAAAAAATTGCAAAAATACTTTTTATGAGAAAATTTATTTCCTAACTAATGATATTTTAACTTATTGATTATATTAAGTAGTTCCGCAGATATTTAGGAAAAACCGGTTTTTTAAAGGGACGGTTTTTTTACTAATATCTTGTAAGCCGTTTGTTGTACATAAAAATCACATGGACAAAAAATACTCAAAATTATATTAACAATCACATATTAAAAGAAAAAAATCTAAAAATTAAAGGTTTGCAAAAGGGTACTTGCCCCCCAGTTTTACTCCTTTCGCCATATCCCACTGACCTCAAAAACAATCAGTCGTTTTAGGTAGGTGACATCTATATGTGTGCAAAATTTTAAGTTGATATGTTAAGTCTTTCGAAAGTGATGGAGTACACACACGCACGCAACGCACGCACGCATGCACGGACGCACGCACGCACACACACACACAACACCCACACACGCGCACACACACAGACGCACACACACACACTCACACACACACACACACACACACACACACACACACACACACACACACAGACAACACAGACAGACAGGTAGACAGACCGCCAGGACGGACGGACGGACGGACTAACGGACGGGCAGGCGGGCGTACGGACGGACAGACACAGACAGACAGACGGACGGACATACAAACAGACAGACAGGCCGACAGACAGGCGGACGGACGGGCAGACAGACAAAGAGACAGACAGGCAGAGAGACAGAGATACAGAGAGACAGGGACACAGAGAGACAGAGAGACAGAGAGACAAGGAGACAGAGACAGAGAGACAGAGAGACAGAGAGACAGAGAGACAGAGAGACAGAGAGACAGAGAGACAGAGAGACAGAGAGACAGAGAGACAGAGAGACAGAGAGACAGAGAGACAGAGAGAGAGAGAGAGAGACAGAGAGACAGAGAGACAGAGAGGCGGAGAGACGGAGAGACGGAGAGACGGAGATACGGAGAGACGGAGAGACGGAGAGACGGAGAGACGGATAGACGGAGAGACGGAGAGATGGAGAGACGGACAGACGGAGAGACGGAGAGACGGAGAGACGGAGAGACGGAGAGACGGGGAGACGGGGAGACGGAGAGACGGAGAGACTGAGAGACTGAGAGACGGAGAGACGGAGAGACGGAGAGAGGAGAGACGGAGAGACAGCGAGGCAGAGAAACGGAGAGACGGAGAGACGCAGAGACGGATAGGCGGAGAGACCCTTCCATACTTTTTTTTCACTTTCGAGGCCAACCTTCAGCATTATACAGGAAAGAATTACTTTAAAATTACTTTTAAACTAAATGAGTAATTTGTATTACCATATATATATATATATATATATATATATATATATATATATATATATATATATATATATATATGTACATCAAAAAATTTAGATTAACATATGGTATATCCACTCTCTGATACAAAAATATACCTTAAAAATAAGCTAATGAGAGAGTGTAAATGTTACCATTCACTACATTTTAACTAAAAGAAATATTCACGTAAAGAGCAATAATCATTTAGTTACGTAAAAGCGAATAAGACAACCTTCATACAGGTGAAATTTTGTTGTGCGCAGTCTTCAACGAAGGCCGTTCCACAACTCGCACTGCTCTCTTGGCCCGTCTCATCGAATGTAACCGAACAATAGCCAAACGCACACAACTGCATATGACTGTTTGAACAACAGGATTGATAATTTGAATTTGAATTCTAATAAGGGGCCCTAGTACCATCTCGTAAGACAAGTATATCTCTCAGGCCTGGACCCTCTTGTCGCAGAAGTGTCCTGTAAGCATTGATCAAATCAATCACAAGTACCGCGACACTAAGCTAAGACGTTATTCAATCAAAACAATTATCAATTAATCAATCCGATCAATTTCAAGTAGTACGAAGCAAAAATTGTATTAAGCGAACCCTAACACTGGTATGGGGAACTTACATTAAGGCTTTGTCCCCTGTCGTGGTCAAATGGAGGTAAGTTTAAAATTGAATTTAAGTCTGCATTTTGACTGATAATTGATTGTTTAGCAGTATGGCCTGCGTGAGAGCTCAAGGCTTATTTCGCACATATTAAAAGGTTTTGTTAACAGTTCTCCTTCATGACTCGACGGATTTCATTTATTTTTGTACTGTATATACAAATCAAGCACCGGAAGGGATTGATGGCATTATTTTTTTCCAAAAAATGGTTTAAATAAAAATTTAACAATTGTTTTCAATCCATTGAATATTTTTTTGTAATTTTTTTCTAAATAACTTATTTATATATTGTTAACAATAACCTAGAAAAATTAACAAAACGATGTTGGTAAAATTCAAACTCCCACGGAAAGTATATCATGAAACGTGTTAGGAATAGAACCCGGTTAGAGCTTATGACTCCACCCTCGACTTCTCGGGACATGTGCACTTTTAGAAACTACCGGAAGTGGCGAATGTTTACATATACCATGTCGAGATTTATGAGATGTTCGAGTTTATAAAAATCTTTCTCTACCAAAAGTAGTTTTTAATGTATTTACAAGAAAAACTAAAAACAGAATTGCAAGTAATTTATTCAAGGAGCAACTTGAATGGTGGTTAGAACGTTCTTTCATAGTTGACTAAAAACTGTTTATTAATTATTAAACGGACTCGTCATAATTACATAATATATAAAAAATAATGTTTACCTTAATAATAAATTAAATTACTTTATTGTGGATACTAGGGATGTGTAATTCTTTTTTGTTCCTGCAGACAACACTGCCAAATAGTAGAGTAAAATCGCTACGTTTTTCTTAACATTAACTGTTGTAACAATTTAAGCTTTTAATCTAAAGTTCTGATACCTGAAATATGAGCGCTTCTAATAGCAATTCAGGACTTTTGAAAATGTTTACAGTTTTTGTAAAATAAAGTTATTATTATTTAATAATTCACATAGCTCGCTGCAGGGTGAAGTCTTGGATGCATGATTTTGATAATATCATTTTGTCAACTTTATGTTAAAAAACTGTACACATTTTAAAAATTCCTGAATTGCTATTAGAAGCGCTCGTATTTCAGGTATATGCAAACAATTAGAATTTTAGATTAAAAGCTTAAATTGTTACAACGGTTAATGTTAATATCATTTTTAAAGTTCGGTCCTACGATTTTAATAATTTGATTTTTGTAACTTTATTTTAAAAAACTATAAAAGTTTTCAAAATCCCTGAATTGCTATTAGAAGTGCTTATATTTCAGGTATCGGTATACAAAAAATCAGAATTTTAGAATAAAATTGTTACAACGGTTAATTTTAAGAAAAACGTAGTTTTACTAACTCGACCTCAGTCTCAATAAATAAACACAAACCACCTTCCGGCTTTTTTAATGGTCCATGTGTACATAATTGTCAACAGGTAACTGGACTTTGAGCGCAAATCACAGGCTTTCTAGAAGTAATAAATCTATCAAGATTTGACTATCCTTTTCCGTCTTCTTACTATGATACTAAAACAGTGCACCGCCCTTTTCGATTTTAAGTCTTTTTCTACCGTTAGAAAGGCCTTCACGCAACTGTAATTGAAGCGTTCTCCGATATTTTTAAGTAAAGTGATGATACAACGGTAAATTTACAGATAGATAAAAAAAAGGTAGAGGGTTTGAAGTGCACAAAACTTTTTTCAGGAAAACAAAATATCAATTTCTATGTAACAAATAACCCTGATGTAAAAGATCGCGATTTGAAAATCTTTCCAATCTGAAAATAACGCCTAGAAATCGAATTCACTCAGAGAATTATCCTAAAAGTACCATCACATCCTTGTTTTCAGTGCTTTATTAAAATCTTTCAAGACAAGGTCAAACTCGAAGTCAACCCTGAGATCAATCTCAAGGTTAAATTACGTCCTCCGCGTGGGCGTCAAAGACAAAAAAGTGGAGCGGAAGGTGCCCCAGTGGGCGGGGTTTGTAACGTGACAGAAAAAGTGGAGGGGATAATGCCTGTATTATACTTGCGGTTTTTAAAGTCAATTAAATCAATTCGCTGTTTGATTTGCGATTTTTATTTGTTTTTTAATTAAATTTTGTATTTCCTATTTCAGTAAACAGTTTTTAAGTGTTTTTTTTAATGACTTGTTACCGTTTGATTCTCGAGTTTAAAGAACACTTAAATTCATTGGTGGCTTAATTCGCGGCTTTTTTGTATTTTCCCATTTAGTTAATTGAATATTTTTACAAAACAAGTGGTAAAAAAGTAGAAAGTGGCTTTTGAGAGCATATAACAGTGACAAATCTACTCTGAAATCTTAGGAACATGATTGAAGAATGTAAGAAATTCCATGCACAGATTGCTTGTCATACATCGTGCAAACCAACTATAAAATGAGCAAATTAATACGTACATACACTAATTTAAAATATGCACTTTGATCTAAAGCGTACTTTTAGACACGCACTTAGTAGTTTTCAGAATTTATTTATTTCTCTGAGCAAAACGCTTATTTAAAAAACTTGTGTAAAGCTGAATTACCTTCGAAAATGGTCTTTACACCTTTTGCTCTAAAGTTGATAGTTTTTAAATATTAACAAAAAGTGCTTTGAAGACTACACTGTAATGCTTATTTACTATTATAGGTAAAACCTTTTTCGGTAGGCCATCTTTCATTTTTGGGTCTGATTTTAATCGCGATTTTTAACTTTATTTAGTTTTTTAATGGGTTTCTAATTGCATTGTAATGACATGTTAGGATTTTAGTAGTACTACTTCCAGTTTAATTCCTTGTTTTAAACGCCAATTAATTTCATTCGCGGTTTGATCTGCGGTTTTGAATTACATTGTAATGACCAGGTCGAGACGCTGACTTAAAGGAAATTAAATACATTCGCAGTTAACTTCGGGTTTTTAATTGCCTATTAATCTCATTTTGGAATTTTAATTGTCTCTTAATTTTCATTAATACTTGATTTAATTCCCGGTTTTTATTTGTTTTTTAATAACACGAATTTTCTATTTCGGTGAAGTTTCAAGTCATTTTATTAATGATTGTCTCCCATTTGATCCATGGGTGTAAAGAACAATTACAATTATTCGTGGTTAGTTTCGTGGTTCTTCATAGTAGTGTAACGACTTTTTTAGAATTTCCATTTACTTAATTGCTTTTATTTATTTCGCGTTTTTAACCTGTTCAGGTCTTTTCTTATTCAGATATTGTGGCTCTCTTTTAGTGACCTTGTTAATGACAATTTCCTAACGTTTTAAATTATTATAAGTTTTTGTTATGAGCGAATAGGTTCAACAGTAAATATGTAATTAATTTGCATCAGTTCTACATCCATAAAAACAAAGTTTGCATCGATTGGGGCTTGATCTGGATGGCGCAGTTGGTAAGCCCGGTACTCTACCAAGCACAGGTCGTAGGTTCGAATCCCACTCGAGGTAAACTTTTTATTTTATTTTTATTTTATGTATTTCATACAATTAATAATCATTCCTAACGTTTTAATTGTTTGACTTTCACCAGGTTTACGGTTCGATTTTTTGTTCAATACTGAGATTCAAGTCAGTTAATTTTATTATTCGTTAACAGGTAATTTTAGTCGCTCTCGAAATAAAGTCTGGAAATCGATCCAGCATATTGCCAGCATCTGCATCAGGATCCAAGAAATTAGTTAGCGCAGGAGGTTCTGGTCCAAAGAGCTCCATCGAGCATTATCTTCCTAAAATTGATATAAAACAAGAAAAGTAGTTTTCAAATTACGGATTTCATTTTTCAAAATACCTTTTACTTTCTACAATACACCATTTTTGGCTATCACTTACATTTGGTGCGGTTAAATTTTTCACATGTAATACCGCTTTTACGATAACTACTGCCTATTTACACCACAACGGTTGCTTTAATAATCGATGTAATGTACACTGGGCGGCGTAACATTTGGGTAGCAAATGAATATCCATAAGTTGAATAATTACAAAAGCTTCCTTTGTTAAAGTTATTAAAATCGCAAAAAAACGATAAAAGCAAGAAAACAAGCTACACCACCAACACACAGACGTACACAAACCCGCGCGCACGCGCACGCACGCATGTACGCACACACACCCACAATACATTCACACTCGCCCTTTCACTCAAGGCATAATCCTTTCTTTATTTTTTCACCCTCTAATTTTATAATTTAAGTCCACATTTACAGATTCATAAATTATATTAATAGTCGATGAAAAAAGTCTTAACAAATTTTTTTTTGACTTATAAGCAAATTAAAATTGATAACATTTTAAAAAGAATCACGTGACTACAAACGCGCCACGATTGGTCGGCATGTTTGTGACGTCATAATGTTAAATTAATTCTCAATGGTACAGTATCAACGGCTTCTACTTGTAAATTGACTAAAAATACCTGAAATTTAGTGCAAAAAAATTATTTATAATAGCTTGTTTAGTCATGTGTGATAAAGTTTACGGTTAGGTTGACAACTAAACTTGTGCGGTACTACATCAACTTTAATTTTTGCTCTACTTCCCATTGTGGTATAGGAAATGTAATTCTCCATGTCTTCTTTCAGCTAAAAAAACATCAAATCATGAGAATTATTTAAATGACATTATAACAACGGAAGAACCACTATTATATACTTTTAAAATTTCAATTTCGTATAGTACATAACCTAGCGCGTAATTAAAATATAAAACACTAAATTAAACCGAAACCATTCAAAACCCATGTACAAATTTATTATTTAATCGTTTTAAATTATTCATAGACATTTTTTGACACTATGATTTTTAAAAGTTATGATTCTGGAATATAGTTAAAAAAATTTTTTTTTTCAAAAACCCAATTACAAATTGGCTGTCTGATACATACTTATCTGTTTGCTATGTACAACATATTCTTAGTTAACGCTTTATTTGGTGAAAGTTTCAATTTTTATAACATACTTTTATCTTTAGTACTAGACAAATCTTAGAAAGTAGCCAAAACTAGGTTCTCGAAGGTAAGACCAATGTACAGTGTGTTCAATTTTTTATAGTTTTACGGGGTGGTTCCTTAAGATGGAGGGATGCGGTTTCCGTATCCTTGAAACAACTGATGCCGGTTTCATAATTGTCATAACCTACTTCATTTTTGAGGTATAAGAAAAAGTTTCAAGTGTAGCACCCCCTTCTCTCTGTATCTTAGTTATTTAAAAGCTATCGAAAAAGTAAAAATTGGTATCGTTAGAACTTTTTATACAGATCTCAACATTGTAGTAATTAGTTTTAATATATATACTTTCTGCAATATCCACCATACTTATACATTTGCGCCCACATTTTACCTGTTAGATAAGCGATTAAATACAGTAACTCTATTGTACATCTGACTAAACTAAAGCAAATCTAATTTTTTTCCTCTTAAAAGTAAAGCATTACAACCATAGTCAAATAATGGAAACACTGTAGTTAAGAAAATTCAACACTTTTTAAAGAAGGTTTGTGCACTTTTGATGCAAAATACAGTGAAACCTCTCTTAGCGGACACCTCTCTTAGACGGACACCTCTCTTAGACGGACATCCCTCTTAGTGGAATTTTTTTGGTGGAACCAAACACAGACGTATAATTTTACAAGTAGAGAGTTCTCTCCTAAATAAAATATTTTTGTTCTAGATTCAAAATAGGAAAAACTCAAGCAAGCACAATAGCCAGGGACAAAAAAAATACGACAGAAATGGCAGACTTAAGGAAGGAAAGTATCCAAATGGATCAGAAATACTTGGAGTCGTTTTCACTTGCAAGAAGTCAATAGATATCCATATCAGGTCCATTGGTAAAAGCCGAGGCTAAAGAATTAGCCGAAAAACTGGACTATGGCAACTTTAGTAGATCAACAGGATTACTCGAATAACGCACAGAAAATACGCCGATGATAGTGGTCTATTTTTTCATGCTCTTCCCGATAAAGGGTTGGCCTTAGAGTCTGAAAAATGTGTTGGTGGAAAAACAGCTCGACCTCGAGCTTTGAAGAATGTTTCTAACAAAGATTTGCCAGTTATTTGGAAATCAAACCTCAAAGCTTCTATGACTCGAGATATGAGGGAATGGCTAGCACAATTCAATCAGAAAATGAGCGTGGAAAAGAGGAAGATAGTTCTGTTCGTAGATAATGCAGGATCACATACACGTCTGATGAATTTGAAGAATATCAAAGTTATCTTTCTTCCACCTAACACCACTTCAGTGTGTCAGCGACTAAATCAAGGCATTATGCAAAACTTCAAGTTTTATTACAGAAGTTCAATCCTGAAGCATATTGTGCCTGAAATGGATGAATTACGTTCGGCGTTGGAACTCTCCAAGTCAATCAATATTTTAGAAGCAATTTATTTCATAAAATCAGTTTGGAGTAGCGTCATTCCTAGCACAATTCATAATGGGTTTAATAAAAAGATAAGAATTATTCAAAACTGGGAACCAGAAGATTATGTACCTTTGAAGACATTGGCAGATTTTTGAGAAATGTTGCAGATATAAAGAACATACATGTTGAACAGATGAATCATGTGAACTTCGCTGTCATGGAGTGTTTCGCTCATGCATAATTTACTCCTGTACTACAATGCAACTTCGTTAGGATTACAACGGTAACCTCATTCCCACCGAATGTATGTTAGTATCCACGATAGCTCCAGAACGAAAATACCTACGTACTTAAGGTTTTGTATTTAAGCTTGTTTTCATTTGGCTTAGAGCTGATTAGATTTTGGGAGAAATCCAGCGGCGGAGAAGGGGGATTTATTAGGGGCAGTTTTTGGTTTTTATCACCGAGCTGGTAGCGTAGTGGTGAGACGATCTGCTTAGCATTCGGGAGGTAATGGGTTCGATTCTCGTTACCGTCTACCTTGTATGAGGTTTTTTCAGGCGGTTTTCCTCTTACACATGTAGCTGCATGGTCACTGCGTATATGCACACCATGTGCAGCTGCTTAGGCAAATGCTGGGGTAGTATTTTCCCCCTCAGAACCCTAACTCCGTTCCTTCCGATACTGTCCTAACCACACCCATCCTTAATCCCACCATGCACATATACGTAATGTATGTATGTATGCTGGGAATCCATGATTGTGGCTGAAGGAGCTCGGAAAGCTCCAGCAGCCCGCCCTCCCCCTTGGGGAGGGAATGAAACGCGTGGCCTTTTCCTTTTCCTGGTTTTTATCAAATATTTCTAACACAGCTGCATTTTTCAAAGATATAAAAATACCAAGGTATAGACCTTAAAGATATGGATTAATTATGTTCTATGACATTTTTTGATTTGACGCGTAATTTAGCGGTAAAAAAATTCCTAAGGTAGAATTTAAGTGTTTTTTTTCACTATCTAAATAACGTTTAATTATATAACAAAGAGCGCTGACGTACTTTTTAAAGAAAATTTAATTTTATATAAATTTTCTTTATAAAGTTTTTTAAGATAAAGCGAATAATTATGATTGAAAATGATGAAGCTGTAGTATCGATATTTTTATAGAAACGGGCGGCTTTGGAATTTTTGTATGCTAACATGTATTTATGTCTACTAATCTCTATCTGACATAAAATTTTAAACGTCCTTCTCACCTACTATCGGTTTCAAAAAGCAAAATAGGTCAGTTTGAAAGGTTGTAACTTTTTTATTGTAAGCCCAATTGATGTGAAACTTGGCATAGATCTACCCTGTAGACATATAATAACACTCAAAAAATAAAATTTTTTAGACGCTTAACTTTGGAAATTAAAAATTAAATTATCATACCTAATGTAGTTTTGTGTTTTACATACGGTCGGTTTCAGTACTCGTACTTCCTTATTTTTGTCTTAAAATATTCGAAATTTTAACCCGTGGCATATAAAAGTAATATAAGTAAAATCAAATTTTGAAAAAATATTTAAATTTTGAAAAAAAATGACGTATTCTCGATACGTGCAAACTTCGCTCTAAATGCAAATATTTTCGGTTTAAGTGGACCGACATGTAGGTTTTAACTGTTCTTTAACGTCCCGTATTAAAGTGCAGGCATTTATCATGTAGTTTAATCCCAATTAATAAATAATTAAATTCTCAGTCGAGAGAGAGAAGGGCTACGTTGGACGAGCTTCCGATCGACGACTCAATACGATGCCGTCGAATGCGCAATGTACGAAATCGAGCTTCACACTGCTGAAATAAACGTTCATTAAAGAATGATATTATTTTATCGGCCGATTTATTAAGAATATTAATCAAAACATCCGGTATGAGCACCAGGATTTTTTTTATTTATATAATACAATTTAAGGTGCATAATAAATGAGGACAGCAGCAACAATAAACAGTAAACTACAAAAATCAACAAATAATTGTGTGGAATGTGAAATTGGAAAATACCGTAATAATAATGGCTATTTAATGCACTTTCTGTTCTATTTTTAATTTGTTTAAAATATAAACCATACTATTTATTATTTATACAGAAAAATTACATGCAAAAACTGACAAAGACCTTTACATTTCTTTTGAGGAGCTTGAAAGTTTAAACTACTATCGAAATCTTCTCCTACATTTATTATTAACTGTTCCTACGTGCACATCAATTATATGCTCTTTTTGTCGATAGTTTTCCTCAAGTTGTTTTACATGTTCCGCGTAGTTGTCCCACAAATCGCCCGGTAAATTTTTCAGTACTTCAGTACATTACGTTAACACGTCTTTTATTTTATGTGTTATTTTACTTTGCCACTTTATTTTTAACGTAAGCCCAAATAAGTTCAATTGCCTTGAACTCACAGTGGGCAACTGATAACCACAACAATTTAACATTATTACCACGCATTTCTTTTGCTATTGTTTCAAGCACATACACTTTTTTGTGATGATAGCGTTTCGCCCTGATTAATAATTTAGCTCTTGTCAAATGGTTGAAATTAGTTGTTTCTTATGGTAAGAGGATTTCTAAAACTTTGATCCAGCATAGTATGGTAAGGTTTCTGGTCGATCACAACTACAGAATGTTTAGGCCCTCAACCACTCCTTAAATTGCGCCGCATTCATTTCTCCATGATAATCATTACTGCCCTTCTGTCCAATGAAACACTTCAGCATTCCATCAACAAATTCTGGACAACTTCCAATATGAAGAATAATTACGCGTTTTCCAGAACCGCTTGATGCTTTTATATCTCCTCGAAATCAGTTTACTTCCTATAAATATTTAAAACAAGAATATAAGTTATATGCATACTAAAAGAAATGGTGTATCTTTAGAAAGCTTTTATGTGATGAAGGCGTATATATGATAAAAAATACATTTGTTAAGTGTACCTGCAAAACTCCGAGATAACGATCTAAATTATCATGCCTTTCCTCCGTTGACACATTCACCTGCCATCCTTTGGTTTTGGTATGATTTGCTCCACACCTTGTTTCACCCGTGTAAAAAATCTACCAACCGTTATCACGAAGTTTCGGTGCCGCAACTGAAGGGCATTCTATTAAAATAGGTTTTTTATTAAATTTTTTGTAAGTAAACATTAGACTTATTAACCATCTGCGTATGGTACTTGTGCTTATGCGTGGGAAATCTTCAACTTCGTTATTTAATCTGGTGTGCACTTCTTTTGTGGTAGGAAACTTTCCTTCAGCGTAAAAATCCAATACTATTGATCTAATAACATCCGGAGGATACTCTTTTGTAGTAATAGTAGGCCGTCCAGTATTGAGTCGTCGATCGGAAGCTCGTCCAACGTAGCCCTCTCTCTCTCTCTCTCTCTCTCTCTCTTCTGATAATTTAATTATTTATTAATTGGGATTAATCTGCATAATAAATGCGTGTACTTTAATACTCAATGTTAAAGGACAATTAAAACCTACATGTGGGTCCACTTAAAACGACAATATTTGCATTTAGAGCGAAGTTTGCACGTATCGAGAGCACGTTAAATATTTTTTCAAAATTTGAAATTGCACTTTGATATGTCACTGGTTAAAATTTCGCAAATTTTAAAACAAAAATAAGGAAGCTACGTGCACTGAAACCGATCGTATTGTAACGAATGTGTATTTTATTCGTTAACCTTTACACCTTAATGCCTCAAAACAATTCGATAATTTAATAAATACAAGCACTTAATTAATTCCTACTAACTTAGGACGCAATAACTTCCACTAAATTGTTTATAATTTATGACTATTTATCTTGGTAATATTTATTTGTAACCATTTACTATAACACACGTTAATGCTCGTCTATTTTAATCACATTTAAGATGTTCTTCGTTATTCATCAAAAACGTCCCAATGACTGATCAGAATTGCCTAGCCCGCTTACGTTTTTTTTTGTATCAATGCCCGTCGCAGTAGAATGTTCTCGACCGATGTATTACGTTACAGTATGTAAAACACAGGCCGCAAAACTACATTTTTTATATTTTAATTTTTAATTTACAAAGTTTAGCGTCTAAAAAATTTATAGTTTCTTAGTGTTATTGTATGTCTACAGGAAAGATCTCTTCCAAGTTTCACATCAATTGGACTTACAATAAAAAAGTTATAAGCTTTCAAACTGCGCAAAGGGCATAATACCCTTAAATACTACTTTTGTTTGTTTAACCCGCTCCAAAGAATAATATTTGAGTTCTTTTAAACTTTTTTATAATTCCAACATTTTTGAATAAAATTTGATACTGTTATCGTGAAACTGAAATGATTATTTTTTATTACGTTTTATTAAAACTGAATGGGTTCAATTTATAAAGATATCATTTACTAGTTAAATTTCGGTTTGCGTAAATGAATTTTGAGATTTACGTTTACTAATCCCTTTCCTAATCGATAGCTCAAGTTAATATAAAGAAAAGATTTCTGTTATCATTGCCCAAAATTAGGCTCATTTCGATTTATTGATTTATCTGGATTCCTATTGAGTTGACTTCTTTCTGCATTTATATATTCAATAGTTGTGTAAGCTTTTAATATTAATAATCTTTAGCAATAAAAGTACAGCAAACGTTATACTCATTTAATTAAACTCCAAATCTGAACGAAAATGCATCAATATGTTGCTTACAAATATATATAAAGTCAAACCTGTATTTATAATAACCTTCTTAAAGTTAACATATAACAAATAAAATCTTTATCAGAATCAAACGTATTGTTTATCGTTAAATCGTGATAGTCAAATGTGAAGTTTCGAGAAATCAAACACAAAAAAAGTTTTATTTATTAACACAAACAAAAAAGGTTCTTGCTTATTTTCGTTGCAAAACTGATGATGTAATGCTGACGTTTCTTTGACCGATAAGGGGGCCTCAGATAGGTTAGAGCCTGCTCTGCTGATGATGTCACTTAAACCGTTTCTCTATTGTTGTCATTATCTTTTCTTATACTTTTGTGTAGTTGAATACACATCCAATTTTCTTCCATCAGTTAATGATTATAGTAAATAATTGTTCGATATATTTACACTATTCAGTGTTTACTTAATTATTCAGATAGCCTGCGCAACAAAATGCAAGCTATTTACAAACCGCGAATGCTTCCTTTTTACATATCAACAAATTCGAGTTATTGTCCTTTATACTCCGATTTACCAATTTGGGTCGATTACTGTCTGTTATAATTTATTGTTCACTATTTAAACACAATTGATTACGGTTGTGAAACATATAAAACGCGTTAGCTTCACTTACTACGTCACTTTTTATTATTTTAATAAGGAAGGTAATTTTATACTTCTTCCCTATCACCGTTAATTAATTCTTATTTGTAATTTTCACACTTTATAGGGCGGCGTGACTATACAATGTCGCTTATCGCGTATTTTTATGCGACCCTTTCTGTTCGTGATCGCTCACTGCACATCATGATTATAACAGCGTCATTCCCTTCCAACACATTCATGCCGCGTAATTTAAATATTTTCAAATTGAATATATAGATAACTTATTGCAACAAACTCAAGCTTTTCATCTTAATATTAATTACATTCAAATACAAATAAACAATAACCATTTCTTTATTCAGAAAAATAATATATATCTAATCTCGTATAATTTAGCGCGAAATTTGGATTTTTCTAAGGCTCCCGTTACAACTGACCTATCTTGCTTTTTGAAAGCGATAATAGATTATTGTTTTTGTTTTTACAGTGTTTCTTGTTTTCGTTGTGAATGTATAAAAAAAAGGTTGCATAGTTATCCTAAAAAAATTGAAACTAAAATTATTTCATTTCTTTTAATTTGTTAGCATCTAGATGTCTATTAATCTCTGTCTGTCATAAAGTTTTAAACGTCTGTTTGACATAGATTACTGTTTTTGTGTTTAGAATGTTGCCTCTTATAAAAGAGGTTGCATAATTATCCTAAAATTATTTCATTTCTTTTAATTTCGATTTTGTAGGTTGAAAGATCGTGTGGCGTTCCACACCAGATATTTTACTTATTAAGATATAACAAAGTTATAATTAAGTCATACTATGTTATCAGTGTTGATATATTTTCTTTTAATGGTTTTCACCTGAAAATACACCTCCAACAAGCGGACAATAAAGTTGGAACCATTTGTATCCGTCTGTGTGAGGTTTCCCTGTAATAGTTTAAGTTTACGTACTTTAGGGTGTCTTTTTTAACGATTATGTATTGTCATACGAAAATCTTTCATTAGGGAACTGTGCTAATAAAATTATATTTAATCAACGTCTGTACTCTCTTTGCTTCAAAGTTTAAAGTATTCTATACATTAACAGAAGGGATTTTGTTTAAAAGTTTTTACAAAAAGGTTTCTTTTTGCTTGTAGGTAAAGTTGGCAGTTTTTGATATATTCACAAAGGGTTACTTAAGACACTATTTCTCTAAAAAAATGGACTTTATATAAGGCTCATTTGCTGCTCTACGAAAAACGTTTACATGGGGAAATTGCCAATAGTTGAATTATCTTTAATAAAGGTCTCGACACTTTTTGCTCCGTTCATTCTTTTCGATATATCAACAAAACGTTCTTTAGGAACTCTGTTGAAGTACCTTTCTTAGACCTTACTTTTTAAGTTATTACTCTACAAAACAAATTTAAGAGATTTTATCTAACAGTCTGTATAGTTTCATATACAGTTTAATGAAGTTGACAGTTTTTGATATGTCAACAAAAGATACTTAAGACACTTTTAATAGAAGTACATTGTTTAGAGCACAACTTTAATAAAGAGGACTTGCTTAAAACCGAATTATCTTTAATAAGTCTATGCTTTTTGCTCCAAAGTTAATAGTTTTGATTATATATACAAAAGGTGCTTTATGAACTCCGTTTGAAATACTTTTTTAAAGCTTAATGGTTACCATACAAGAAAGTTTCATTAAAAAATCTACTATTTAATTATTTTTGAAAAGCTATCTACACTTTCTGTGGTATTCATCAAAGGTAATTATAGATGTTTATCTTTTGTTGGGTTTTTAAAATCGTATATTTGAAAATAAATTCAACAAAATTTACACATTCATTAATCTTTAAATCCTGTCATTTCCAATGAAGGCATGAACTGTAATGGTTATCGAGATGTACAAATTTTTTATAATTTATTTTGAAATACACGATTTAAAAAAACCAGAAAATGTAAGTACTTGTAATTATTATAAGGTGGTAGGCATGTATACTCCATGCCAGCCGGGGAGGTACCAACACCCTTACCATGGGCTCCTTAATATAGGGTCTCCGATTTTGTGAGCTCGGTAAGGGCTGCCGGTTACCTTTTCCTTCATCCTTAATCTACTCTCATCCTTATCCTTCCTTCTCGCTCTCACTGTCTTCCTATCGGATTAAAAGTCCCAAATTAAAGAATAAGATGGCTGTAGTTTCTACAGTAATAAATTCCGGACGTAAAATCCTGCCCCATTCGGATGTCCGGGAGGGCAGGGCCCAAGCGACCACGGTCATCGAAAGTATCAACTTTCTGATTCACTACTACAACATCCGCGGTATCAAGTCTAATCTTAATGCTATTCACCAACATCTTGAACAATTACAACCTGATATTTAGTTTCTATCTGAAACACAAGTCTGCTCTGAAAGCTCCGAGTTTTAATTTTGTGAAATTCTACTGTTGCATTTATAGGTCTCCTAATGACAATAACTCTCAAGACTTCTTCGATTACCTTAGTATGAAAGTAGAAAGTTGACTATCTCCTGTCTCAGTTTCCATCTTGCGATATCTCAATTGTAGGCGATTTCAATGTTCATAACTCTAATTGGCTTCAGTTTTCATCTACTACAAATCCTGCTGGTCATAGTTCAGAAACATTTGCTATTTCACGTGATCTCACACAAAAGATTTCTGAACCCACAAGAATCCCTGATAACCCTAACCATACTCCACATGTTCCAGACCTCTTTCTTATATCAAACCCTCTTGTTTATAAAACTTCCGTTCTTTCGCCTTTAGGTCTTTCCGACCATTGTCTAATAGAAATCATTTCTACTGTACCTAATTTCACTGTTGTTCGCAAAACCGATAGAACCTTGTGGTGTTTTAAGTCAGCTCGATGGAGTAATTTACGGGATTTCTTTGCAACCTTTCCATGGCGTGAATATTGTTTTAAGTCGTCCTCTTCTTCGGACATCGCTCTTTCAGTATCTGAAGTCATCCTCCCTGGTTCAATAAGGCTTGTGCTGATGCAATATCTTTAAAAAATAAATATTACATTAAATGGGAATCTAATAAATCGGTCGGCAGTCATGTAAAATACGTTGGTGCTAGAAATATCTGCAAAAGTGTCATCACTAAAACTAAAAAGTTGTTCGAACAACGAAAATGCAATGAACTAGCTACATCTCCTTTAGGCAGTCGTAAATGTTGGTCTTTAGCTAAAGCCATTAGTTTGGAACATCTTCATTTCCCCCCCTGACATCTATTGACGGATCGGCAGTTGCTGATTCTGTAGACAAAGTCAATGTTTTTGTGGATTTGTTTGCATCAAACTCGTGTCTCAATGATTTCGGAAAAGATGTGCCTCTAGTCAACTGTTCTTCATACGCTATGAAACCAATTCATTTTCGGTACAAGCTCTTGGAATCGATCATCAGTAGGCTTGATCTCAATAAGGCGACTGGCCCAGACGGTATCCCAGCTATTGTCTTAAAGAAATGTCCCCCCGAACTAGTACCAGTCCTATCTAAGCTATATACGTTCTCTATGTCTTCTGGGGAATTACCTTCATCATGGAAGTTAACAAATGTTCAACCTATTTCCAAAAAAGGCGATAAGACCGATCCCTCAAACTACCGACCAATTGCCATCACTTCCATTTTGTCTAAAATCATGGAAAAAGCCATCAATCAGCAACTGCTCACTTGAAACTAACAAACTCCTTAGTGACCACCAATATGGGTTTAGGCAAAGTCGTTCAACATGCGATCTTCTTTCATATGTGACCCAAGTTAGGAACAATACAGTAGAGCAGTCCGTTGAAACAGTTGTAGTCGCTTTAGATATCTCAAAGGCATTTAACCAAGTTTGGCATAAGTGTTCACTTGCCAAACTCACCTCGTTTGGGTTAAATGATACGCTCATCAACTGGGTTTCTAGTTTCCTTAATAAAAGACGAATACGTGTCGTAGTTGATGGCTTTTTTTCAAAAGAAGTTAGCATTAACGCAGGCGTACCACAGGGATCCGTTATAGCGCCTACACTTTTTCTGCTGTACATAAATGACCTTATTTCTTCAACAACTAACCCCATCCATCGCTTTGCTGACGATAGCACTCTTCACTGTAGTTTATCTCAGTCTACTCATAGTGACAATCCACCTTCTATGACAAATCAAGAAATTAAAGCTGAAATGGCCAATTCAATCAACAAAGACATTCAACGTATTCTCGAATGGGGAAGCAATAATCTAGTAAAATTTAATGCTAACAAAACTCAGTGTTGCCTTGTGTCCGCCAGAAAAAGTTAGATCATTTCCTGTTGTAAGTATGAATGGCTCAGTTCTTAAGTTTTCAGACTCTATTACTCTGTTGGGTATGACTGTATCTTCACATCTCTCATGGGTTGACCATCTTCTGTCAGCTACCAAAACAGCTGCTCGTAAAATAGGCTTTTTGTACAGATCTAAGCAGTACTTTACCTCTCGACAACTCCTTCTGCTGTATAAGGCCCAAATTCGGCCTCATCTGGAATATAATTCTCACCTCTGGGTTAGTGCTCCCCAATACGCTCTCGATATCGTTGATCGTATTCAAAAGAGAGCGATTAGGCTTATAAATGACCCGTTCTTAACTTCTCACATACAGTCCGTTGAGCATAGAAAGATGGTTTCAGTTCTTTCTTTGTATTATCGTTATTGCAATGGCTATTATGCTGCTGAATTATATTCTTTGATACCATCTCGAGCTATCTTTGCGAGAAACACTCGGTTTGCTCGTTCACATCATCAGTATGCAGTACAAATCTCCACTTGTCGTACCAAACGGGCGCAATCTACATTTTTCTCTAAACTCTGGAATGATCTCCCTAGTTCCTGCTTTCCTCTCACTTATGCTATGAGAAAATTTAAGGTAGCTCTTCATAGGCATCTATTGGCAATTCATTATCCCTCTATCCATCCTCCTAAGTGTTCCTGAGTACTTTAGCACGATAGGCCAAATTTAGCCTGTTCAGGTCCACAATCATAAAAAAAAAAATTATGAGTTTAAATCGTGAAAGTTAACATTTTCATATTTCATAAAAGGTGCTTTAGCACTTTCTATAAAGTACCTTAATTTGAGAGCTCATGATGGGACCGAAATACATCAATATTAACCATACCTGTATTAAAATCTATTTTTAAGGTTACATAGCTATAGACAAATGTTAAAACTCATCTAATCATTTTAAAAATGGTGAAACATGTACACCCACCATAAATGTACGAATGTAAAAAGTTGATTATCAGGAACCGTTAAGTAACACTCTTGCTAAAAACTAACATGCTATACCAAGCTTTGCTTTAACCAAAACTGTACGTGTGACATACTAAATAAAATTCAAATAGACCATAATCATTTATTACTAATACCATTAAAAAACAAAGTAATCTATATAATTTTTAAACCTTGAATTTCTTTTTCTAACGATATCAAATTCCAAATAACAAGTTGTCCATCCAATCCCGATGTGCTAAACTTTGTACTATCTGCTTTACTTCCTGCATACATACACAAACAAGTAATCGCATTTTGATGAATCGAATCTAAACTTGTATCAGACATCTCAACACGTGCCTGCTTATCTAAAGATTGAAATTTACGCATTGCCGATAATCCACTTGCTTCCTTTTTTTGAGAAGTATCTAATTTTGCTGTAAACACCAACTGACCGTTTGCATCGACTGAATACAATAAAGGCATACAATTATGTCCTGCTGTAATAATAGATTGATTAGTGATCCAAGTACAACTTAAAAATGGTAAAAATTCAGTTTTTAACTTGCACATTACATTACTTCTAGTAGCGTCAGCAATATTAATTGTCGAATCATGTGCAACCCAACAAACTTTATTACCATCAGGGGAAAAACTGACACTATGAACCCAGCCACCACCTGATGATGAGTTTGGAAATTCAGCCATTAATTGCCCTAAAGGCATTTTATTTCCCCAAGGCGTCGCTTCTGGAGTTTTCTCTATATCTTTAATGTAAGCGGAAAATACTCTAACTTTATAATCAGTTGATCCAGCAACTAATAATACATTATTGGGATGCCAATCGATAGATGTAATTGTTGAACGGATCGGTTTCTTAATGTGCTTTGATACCCACCAATCGTTTTCTGACTCAAAATAGCAGACGGAAATTAAACGAGCACCTGAGCCGACTGCAAATTTATTTTCATCCGGAGACCATTTCACACAGGTAGCAGCACGGTTAATACGTAACAGTACAAGTGTCGGTTTCCATTTGCCGTCATCACCTTGTGTCCACACATAAGCATTTCGATCTACGGCACATGTTACAATACGGTTTGTGTTAGGAGCCCAATCAATTCCCATAACACGTAAATCATGCTGGTTTAAAATATCAACTAGTTTCCAATCTGAGCCATTTCGTTGGTAAACGTGCACTTCGTGGTTATTAGGAGATATTGCGATCTCTGCAAATTACACTCGAATAAAAAAATATGATTATATGATTAAATGTTTACGTGTTCTATCTTTATTCCAAGCATGGCATGTTATTGGAGCAATTATATTACCGAAACGGTGTGCTTCAGCCATGGATTTAATAATCTAGTGGGCGTTGCCTCTGAATTCTTCTAAGCAGTTTTCAATTAAAATTCTGGAATTCCTAAATACAATTATAAATTCGTGGACTCTGGGCAGTCTACACGAATTTATTACAAATTTTTAAGCTTTTATTATAAATTTTAAAGAGCACACAATTTTTAGGTGTGAATACCGGTTATTCATGAATTATGAATAAAAAACCATACAATGGCTGTGTCTATTTAACCGTCATTCATCTTACCTAACTAGGCATGATGAACTATTATTTCTAACGGCTTGTAAAGGTGGGTCCGTAATTGACGCGTACGCGTTCAGCGTTTTACCGAATGCACGCGTTTCAAGATCAGTGCGCCAGAAATTGGTTTAACATTAACTTTCAGCGTACTCGTTTATGTACAACTATTTTTAGTTATGTCTATCTCACTTTTTTATGTCAAATATGTGAAGATAGGTACCTGTTAGTTATAACCTATAATTTTGCATGGAGCATAAAATTAAATTAAATTACGTGGTTCTATAAATTAAATTATAATTTCAATACTGAAAATGACCGATATGTTCGTGCTAGAGGAGTTGTCAGAGGTTACGTTGCAAGTGGTTCTGCAGCAACACAGAAAGTGATTACTTTCAAATATTATGAATTGATGTCTTTCCTTAGCGATACTTTGGACGTAAAAGGGTATCTACAGTAATAGTACTATATTTTTAATATTGGAACCTTCCATTACAAATTCTAATGCTACTATAAATTCAATGAACTATAACGCAGAGTTTTTGTTGATCTTAATTTTATTTACAGAACTACTTCAACTTTAATATGTCGAATGTATATATTTTTTGACAGTATCTTTGTTTGACAGGACGCCAAAACGCAGCGTAAAACGCAGTAAATTCGGATTGTTCGTTTTAAGCACGCGTATGCGCATGTAGTACGCTTTACGCGTACGCGTCAATTACGGACCCACCTTTAAAGTCACAATACTAAATGTAGTGAAAAAATAAAAAAAATTAAACAGAGAAGAATCAAAAGACGAAATTGCTGCAAATACAAAATGAAAAATATCTGGTGTGAAAAAAACACATGAGCTTGCAACCTGTGACATATGTAACTTATGGACTGGCAGATAACACTATTTTATAAACCATAGACATATTTCCGCCGTTTGGAAAGTAATATTCAGTGTCAAAAACGTAAATTAACATAATATTAAGATAGTATAAAATTTAGTACATTTTGGATACAATTCTAGTTATATGATGGTGTAAACTTTCACCATTATTATTTCACGTATTTAAAATACCTTTCATTTTGGAATTGTTACCTTCCAACCTACATATGCATATATAGGTATAGAAGGTTTTGTAATCGACTTTTTTTTGACTCGCGAAATCAACTTATTAGCTCATTTTACAACGTTTGGCCAAGTTTCTCCAAGATCGGCCATGATTTTGTGTATGTGTGTGTGTGTGTGTGTGTGTGTGTGCGTGTGTGTGTGTGCGTGTATGTGCGTTCGTGCGTGCGTGTGTGTATGTGTGTGTGTGTTAGTGTGCGTGCGGGTGGGCGTTACGTATTTGCGTGTGTGCATGCACTAGTTTGCGCGCGCGTGCGTGCGTGTGTGTGCGTGTTTGTGAGAGTGTGTGTATATTCTAGCGCTTACCCACCATAACCCCAGAACGAAAACACGTAAGTACTTAAAATTTTATGTTTAAGCTTGTTTTCATTTCTCCTGGTGCTGGTTAGATTTTGGGAGAAGTTCAGCAATTTATAGACCTTAAACATATCGATTGGATGTTCTATGCAATTTTTTGATACGACGCGTAATTTAGTGTCAAAAATTCCTAAGGTAGAATTCATGTGTTGGTTCAATTTTTTTTCAATATCTAGATAATGATTAATTTTATAACAAAATGTGTAAACATTTTTTAAAGAAAATTAAATTTTACATAACTTTTCTCTATAAAGTTTCTTAATATAAATAGGTGTAATAATTAAATAAAAATGTTTGAAAATGCATAAACTGTATTATCGATATTTTTATAGAAGCGGGCGGTTTTGGAGTTTTTTTTAAGTTAGCACCTATCTTAATTTTTTAATTAAGAGGAGTAAGATTTATTTACAATATAAAATATAACTAAATTTAGTAACCAAAACTATTTGGCGCTAATTGTGAATTTTTAAGAATAGGTAAGCATTGTTCACTGATAGGTTAGGTTATAGTAAGCACTGCAGCGATTTTATTATATCTGTAGGCTCTATTTCGAATTAATGATTTTTTGGTATAGTAGCGCCGGGGAGAGGTATCTCATGGCGGACTCGACAATGGGGATATAATTATTACTGTGAAATGCATCTGTTTCCCTTTATCTTAGTGCGAAGTTCCCACTTAAATAAAGACGGGTTATAATAAATACGTCTGCTATATATTTTAAATGCAGGACTTAAAAACGTATGTCGATTCTAAAGTCAAAGCGCATGATGCTGTCAGATGTCTTCTTGGCTATTTAACCTCAAATTATTCTTCGTATTTCGTTTCGTATAATCGCATCGTGTTTTGACAGCGCGGCTTAAATTTGAAAATAACCTAGGAACATTGGCGATATTTTGTTGGTATTCAAAATTACTAACTATATGAACCAATAACGACATACGTTTTTAAAATCTTAAACCATGCTTTACTAAAAGATGAGTCATAATACACCTCTCGCCGGCCCGACCATAGATAAAAATACTTTACGTAAGTGCAGTTTTTGTAAACCATCAACTATTTTACTTACCTCTGACAGTGAAAGGCTATTCAATAAAGTTACAAATTGTGTGTGGTTTACAGTGAACAAAAAATACTACGTACAATTTCAGTCTTAAATATAATACTTACTTAAAATTGATACAATGAAGAACGGCACATCTGTGTTAAATCAGGACAACTCCGTATTTTTAAAATTTTATCCAATGTTGGAAGTTCGTTGTTGTGAGAGAAGTTGTGTATTGTTTATCGAACACATTTCCTAGTTGCCTCATCGTACATTGCTACATGTGGCCGTCCTCCAGAATTTGTAGAATGGGTAACAGCTCAGGTGTATCTACATTCTTTCATTGTTCGGTAAACAGTAGATTTTGCTACTCCTAAAATGTATTTTTTAAAAAGGATAATTTAGGTTAAATTTCCTCTTGCCTGCTGTGTCTGCAATCTTCTGGACAATGGTGGTTATTTCCACTTGATGAGCTACAGACAAAATTTGCTTATACATGTTTAAGATAGACTGCTTTTCCGACACCGAGAAATGACCCACATTCAAGCGTGTACGTTTTTTTTAGAAAAGATACATTTAACTTGCTTGTGCTTGGGGTCGAGTCCATGTTTAAAACTAGGTGAATGCTAATGTATCACAGGACTCCTTTGCAAAACACTAAAAAATATATGGGGTATTTTTGTACGTTTGAAATATTCAGGTGGTTTAGCAACATTTAATAAAAACCCCTAATAAACATCCCATCCGAGACATCCAGACAGCATGGCCGATCTTGACGAAACTTGGCCAAAAGTTGTAAATGAGGTAATAAGTCGATTTAGCGATAGTTAAAAAAAAGTCGATTGTATAACCTTCTGTACCTATATATGTATGTGTAGGTTGAATATTAAAAATAGGCATCTCGCTTATCTTTCAAAATAACTATGGACTGTTTCATATCATTTTAAAACAAATTCCGCTCCCGTTCAAATAAAATAAGAGTATGTGTATGTTATACAAACAGTAATCTACGCCAAACAGGCGTTTAAAACTTCATGACAGACAGAGGTTAATCTAGATGCTAACTTAAATTAAAAGAAATGAAATAATTTTATTTTCAATTTTTTAAGATGACCTTGCAACCTCTTTTTTATACGTCCATAACGAAAACAGGCAACGTTGTAAAAACAAAAACAGTAATCTATGTCAGAATGATCTTTAAAACTTCATTTCAGATAGAGATTCATAAACATAAATACATGTTAACGTAAATAAATCCAAACCGGACCGCTTCTATAAAAATATCGATAATACAGCTTCAGCATTTTCAATCATATTTATTTAATTTTTAAATTTATTTTGCTTAGGAATTTTTTTGCCACGTCGTATCAAAAAATTGCATAGAACATAATTAAACGATATGATCAAGGTCTATATCCAGGTATTTTTATATCTTTTAAATATGCAGCTATTTGAGAAATATTTGGTAACAACCAAAAACTGACCCTCCTCTCCGCGCTGGATTTCTCCCCCAATTTAATCAGCTCTAAACCAAATGAAAACAAAATCTTAAGTACGTAGGTATTTCGTTCTGGAGTTATTGTGGCTACTAACATACATCCATACACACACACGGACACTCGCACGCACACTCACACACACACGCACGCACACAAGCACACAGACGCACATACACACACACACACACACACACATCGACACGCACACTGTACACGCACACACGCAACCACGCGCACACGCAGACACGCACCCACGCACGCACGCGCTTATGCACGCACATACACTCGCACACGCACACGCACACACACACAGACAGACACACAGACACACTCATATTCACAGGCACACGCACACGCGCGGGCACACGCACACGCACATGCGCGGGCGCACGCACACGTACACGCACACGCACAAAGAGACATACAGAAACAGACACACACACACGCGTACGCACGCACGCACGCACGCACGTACGCGCACGCACACATACACACACACTCACACACACGCACACACACGCACGCACGCTCGCACACACACGCACACACACACACACACATTATTTGTCTTTTTTACAATTTCAATAAATTATTAATTTTCATGAAAACAATTAATGTTTTTTGTAATCACGTAATTCTTTGTTTAATCATTGTGAGGTTATTTTTACATATTGGGTAAAGTTAGTGTTGTGCTGTGAGTATGACACATTTCTGATATTGTGTGAACGTGTGTTTTTAAGGGAGAATTTTTTTTAATATAAGTTGTAGGTTTCGTGTACTTGTTACGCCATTGAAATTTTTAATAATCTTTAATGGTCTTAGATGGAAAGATTTTCATTTGCGTTGGTTCCGTTTCATATTTTCTGCTAAGCAAAGTCATGTGACATTTAAACCTGTTAAGAGTGGTGGGCTTTGATTTAGCGGGTAAATATTTGGTGACGTTTTCAATAAGAATGTGGTTATCTATACAAAGTGCAATCAGTAATTTTCTGATAACATATGTGCTCCAAATTTCCTTAAGTTTTGGGCGAATTGGTTTTTAATATTAATTGAACAATTTCAAAATTGAATTGATGTGTATATGTTTTGTTGTTTTTGATTAAGATAAAATTGATAAGATAATTGGGACGATATTTAACGTACTCTCTTAAAACGAAAGGGTGTTGTACGTATTGAATGTTAGAGAGTGAAATTCATCGAGTAGGCTATCTTCCACATTCGCGTGATCAAGTTAAAAACTGGCCTAGAACTACTACTTCAGAGATATTTCAGATTGTGGTGGTACATAAAGACTATTTTCTTGGATTGAATTTAATTATTTGCTTCTTTTACGGAAAGTAAATTTCAACTACTTTACGTGTTATATCGAACTCGTCGGTCTCCATAGTGGTTACCTTGACAACCCGCTTATCTTGGTAAGCACTTACGAAATCTAGTGTTGTTTGATCGTATAACAGGTTTTTTGTGATAAAGTAACTTTTTTTAATTGAAGTTTGCGTACAGTTTTGAATATTTTTTATGACAAAACCATTCACTTTATAGAAACTTTACAAGAGACAAAAAATACCAACTCAAACTGTCAATTTTTCAATAAAGGTAACTGTTTTAACCTATAATTTTGCAACATCGCAAATGCCCCAAGCTCCATACAGTTGCACTAGCCAACCAAAAAACTTTCACCGACAATCCTATGAACTTAATATTAAACTCGATCACTATTCAATACGGTAAACTTTAAAATAACAATATTTATTAGCAAAAGCCGCCATTAAGCGTGAATAACACCAATGGTTCCACGGTAATTAAGATAATGAAAAAATGCTCCTAACCGCACTAAAATGGCTTAATTTCTAAGCAACGTTCTTAAAATGTTAATATGTTCCACAATTCGGTTTAAATAAAATTAATTCATAATCGAAATTTCGTTTTTACAGGTGAGCACCTTTTCTTATAAGTATCACACGCACGTGACATCATCCATTCTAACATAAAATTACGTTGAAGACTAATTGGAAATTTGATTTTGCTGAATAAATATTACATGCAGCAGAAGATATCAAAGTAAAACAAGTGTGGAGTTCAGTTACAGCTTCTGTCCACTGGTCTACCGAGGAAATCAACGAAATTATGTTGAATTGAGCAGTAGTTTGTGTAAAAGTAGATACTATAAAGTCAGTGCATTTACATTTAATAATTGTAGTAGTTGTTAGTTTCAATTCCAATTAATTTAAATTTTAGTGTATGTACTGTTATTAATGATTTAAGTGACTATTTTTAAATTTTTGCTTCCTGTTCTAGAACGGTAAGTAAATTACTTGCCATTTAGTTTACGTAAGTAACTAGTAAAACCACTTTCTGCTGCTGACAGCAAACGCGGTCACTAGATGAAATTATTCTGTTGGTCAAAAAATTACAAAGGCAGAAAAGTATTATAGTGTTGTTGAAAACCTTTTATTTTGTACATGAAACATTCAGCGCAAGTAATTATGGCACATATAGTAATGCCTTTAATCATAGTTTCTTTATTAAAACTTAGGTTGCGAGTCTTAATATATGTAAAACGCAGCTGATTATCGTTTTAAAAATAATATGTTGTTTAATTAAAACAAAGAATTAAATAAAGAATAACTTTACATAAATTATGTTTATATCTCGTTTGGAATTATTCTTAATATTCCATTCATAAAAGGAATTTTAGTTCCCAGTTCTATGTGACAACTTCCGATAACCCATTTTCGAATGTTAAACTTTAAATATCATGTTAGGTCAGGACAAATAACTTGTATTCATGCTATACATTAAAATGAGCATTAGTTAATTGTAAATTGTAAATTTAAGGATGAATACAATGAATCATATTGAATTTTAATTAAAACAAGAATTATAGGTTAACCATCTCAAAATATAAAAGTTATTCAACTTAGACAGGTAAAATGTAGACATATAGGACCAGTTGAATCAATAGGTTCGAATAGCGTAAAGTTCTCCATTTTTTTTTATCATGATTTATAAACTAATCAAACATTTAGGGTTAGTTAGTTTGATATTAGAAGGGTGTTTCAATCTCAAATAAAATTCTCAGTTGCGAAACACTCAAACTTAACAAGCGTGCTTGCATCCAGTAAATATAAAGCCTATAGATTTAAATTTTACCAATATTGTAACGGAGTTTACGAAGAACTTCTGCGACTGAAATAAAGTTTACTGCTGTACTTGATCATAAATAATAATCAAAGCACTGGTTACAACAGAATTATAGTCAAACATAAAATTATATAAAATTGTTTGTGAGAACGATACCTGTTCTATCAATAAAACAATCTATAAAATATACCAATATTTTCAGTAAAAATAAATAATCGTAGTTTAAGTAACTTAACTTAACAATAAACATCAGTTTAAAACTGCTTGTGCTTTTCTATAGGACACTTCTAACAAGTTTTCTTAATGTGAACAGTTACCAGTGATGAATATTTACCTGAATAATATTTACACAAAGTCATACAGCAGCTTAATTATTCGGAGAGTAAAAGACAACTTCATGTTTTGTTCATTGGAATATTAACTTCTCCAACATAACTACAAGCAGTGAACTATTAAGTTGTTGTTTCTAGATTAGACTCTCCTTGAATAATAAGTGTTCATATTCTTCGAACAATGCTAAAAGAAAGAGACTTTCTATTTCAACATTTGTGGAACAGCTGTAACACCTGAAATGTATTAAAAATTTTAAGAAATTAGTGTCTGGACGTGTGCCAAAAGTGGAATAATAGTAATATAAACATTAAAATACTCAAGTAAATAAGTTTTACATTTAAAAAACTTAACAAAAGGTGGAGTTTATTTTTGTTTATATAAGAATATAATATCTGTCAATCGCTTGACATGTCTCTTGTGCCTCCGCTCTTGTCATAGTTGCAGCATATCTCCATACTCATGTTAGTTAACTGAACCACCAGGGCGTACAGCTTTGTACAAACAACCATACCTTTGCCTTTTCATGTTAAAACAATCTTACTATTGACCTTCATGGAACATGTTGTAACCTGCGACTCAAATGTGCTCGTGGGATTTTTGTGCTGTAAACTACGCCTAGGCAAAAGGTTTTTGCTAATCTGGGAATCACACCAAACATCTCTCAGTAAAAAACAGTCGCTCTTCAAATTCATCGTTAGTAACATCATGTTAGAACTGTGAGATTTGTTGTCTTTCTCTTTCGTGCCATATTTAGGGAAATTTTTGTTGTAGATGTCTAACTTCTTTACCAATAAAACATTTGTTTCTTTGTTTCTTAGCAACCTTCTTATTTGTTTTCCCATAAAGCGCTACTTCGCTAGATTCAGCGTTATCCATTTTTGCATTGAGAGCTTTCTCTTGAGTACATAATTGGCCCGTAATGTTGTCTACTGTTTTCTCTTTCTTTGACATTAAAAGCCAACTCGATTTGAAAGAATGAGTCGATATGTCATGCCACGGATCTCTTTTAAGTTTGAAGAAGTTCGCCTTCGCCAGGTCCTTCATACAACTTATGGAGCTCTTTCCAAACTTGTTTTGGAGTAGACAGCCTAATTACTTTGCCAAGCGTCTCGTCTGTCACATTGCTCTTTATCAACTGCAGAGCTGTACTTTTTAACATTACAAAATCTCGTGAAGCTTTATTGTACCGTTCTGTTTCCGCGTCACCGAATCCTTCTAAAGATCTGGCCTGCTTTGTGTCTTGCCTTCCACAATGTCCATAACCCGTCGATGCCTTTTAATAATGCCGGCATCCGATATGTCTAGGAAATCGAGTTGTGTCCATCCAGTTTCATGATCTAATATTCGAAAGCTTCATTTTAGTTTTCAACTTCTGGGTGCTGGGCCCATAACCATTAAGAGATTAAGAGAGGGCAGTAGAAGGAGCTTCAATTCAAACAACGTTTATTTACACAAGTCACAAAAGGAACATTTTCTTTTGTAATAACATTTTATGATAATCCCGATAATAATTTCTTGAGAAAATGTTAAAAGTCATCGCGAAGAGTCCAGAGTTGCGAGTTGTAAGGTGCTATAAGCATCTTAAAAAAGAGTGCAACGGGGAAAAATAGTGGAAAACGTATCGTAATGGTGTCGTGTATTTGGGGTTAGGTTTCACTGAGGCGTCATAAAGGCAAGACTTCAAAATTTAAAGTCGACATATTGCGGTAAACGTGGAAAATCCTAGTTTTGAGATTTCACCTTTCGGAAAACGACTAACGTGGCAATTTAAATCGAAAAATAAATATTTAATCCGCGATAATCCCCGAATCGAGTAAATAGTCGCTGTTCTTCAAAAACCCTAAAATACACCCCGCGTGTAAAATGGTATACCTTTTACCTTCACTTTTAATTTTGGTTGAATTACTTTTGATGTCATAATCGTGCAACCAACGATGGATATTAGAATCGTTTTGATAAATTCACTTTTCATCTAGATACACAAATCTGACATCTTGGTCTGAACTTTACAACTGCAAAAATTTTCTCAAAAACTTAATTTTGGCTACAACGATGTGTTTCATTTCACATAAAATTTTCTGTCCATTGCCACGTTTGTGTTTGTAACCCATTTTTTTTAAATTCTAAATAATATTCGAGCTCCATTAAAATCAAGATCTGTTTTAATGGGATGATACAATTTGTCCAAAGCAAAATATTTATTTTTCGATTTAAATTGCCACGTTAGTCGTTTTCCGAAAGGTGAAATCTCAAAACTAGGATTTTCCACGTTTACCGCAATATGTCGACTTTAAATTTTGAAGTCTTGCCTTTATGACGCCTCAGTGAAACCTAACCCCAAATACACGACACCATTACGATACGTTTTCCACTATTTTTCCCCGTTGCACTCTTTTTTAAGATGCTTATAGCACCTTACAACTCGCAACTCTGGACTCTTCGCGATGACTTTTAACATTTTCTCAAGAAATTATTAATTCAATATGAGACTTGATAATCAAATGCAACAGCGCGATTACCTTTACAGGACAGCGTCAAATTGACTTTTTGTCATTTTGACAAATGGAAATATCACTACAGAAAAAAATATCATGGCCTGCTCTAATGCAATATAAGATGGAACAGTATATTTATTTTTACTTACTGTTGTGGAACGGTAACCAATCACTTACCCGCCACGTTTGCTTTTAACAGTCATAGCAACCAATTATAAAGGGCAAAGAAATGGTAAAATTAACAAATACAACTAATCAGGCGAAAATCATTCATAAATTTTGAGCACCTTAAGCACTTATTTTGAAGCAAATGGTATATTCCATCTTCTATACTTGTTTTTATCACAGAAGAATCTGTGTTTTTATTATCTGTAGGTGTACCAACCTCAATAATTGTATAAACTAGAATAGTTATAGACGTTTATTAAATAATGAATAATTTTTTATAACAAAATTATATCAAAAGATTGCAAAATTAGAATAATGTGCTTTCTTAATCACTTTTTTATGTATTTGAATCTTAGACATTACCTAATCTAAGATTTGAATGAAACCGCCATTTCTTTCCAGTGGTGCCAACAACCAGTATTAATTTTTTTTATTAAAAAGGAAATGAGTGATTACCATTTATAATAAATAATGCATAACAATCTAATTAAAACTCATGCGAATCCAGAATTTTCCGTAGTATCTCAATTAGCTATAAAAATTTGGTTTCGTTAATTAAACCAAATAAGAGGTTGGTACTTCTGCAGTTTTTCGTTTGTAACGGTCCTTGTTTTGGTTCTGTTTTGGTATAAATTATCGTAAATATATGCAATAAACAACGTAATAAAGATGCCTCCACGTTTAAAGCATATAGAAGTAGAGAACTTTAAATCATATCGAGGTCGACGTGTAATCGGTCCACTCCACCCTTTCAATGCAGTTATCGGACCCAATGGCTCTGGTAAGAGAGTATACAAAACCTTCTAATGGTAACACCACAATTTTGTAGGTAAATCAAATTTTATGGATGCTATCAGTTTTGTGATGGGTGAACGTACACAAAGTCTACGTGTTCGACGATTAGGTGATTTAATTCATGGTGCTGCCATAAATCGTCCAGTTTCACGATGGTAATCTTCTTTTAAACAGCTAAAACATTCACATTTTTATTATTTCAGTGCATCAGTGACTGCTGTATTTATAATAGACGAAGATGAAGGTAAAGAGATCAGTTTCCAACGCTCCGTCCAAGGCTCTTCATCTGAGTACCGTATCAATAATCATGTCGTTCCAAATCAAGAATACTTAGCTGAATTAGAAAAACTTCGTATTAATGTAAAAGCAAAAAATTTTCTCGTTTTTCAAGGAGCAGTCGAATCAGTTGCGATGAAAAATCCGAAAGAGATGACTGCATTATTTGAAGAAATAAGTGGTTCTGGAGCATTACGTGAAGAGTATGACCGATTAAAAGTTCAAATGCAAAAAGCACAAGAGGATATTAATTTTGCATATCAAAAGAAAAAGGGTATTAATGCTGAGCGTAAAGAAGCTCGACTTGAAAAGGAAGAAGCGGATAAATATGCACGCTTAAAAGATGATCTCGTAAGTACTCCTCAAAAATACTGTGCATTAAAAGTGTTTTTGTAGAATGATAAACTTGTTGAGCACCAATTGTTTCGATTATTTCATAATGAGCGAGAGATGAAAAATTTGGAGGGTGATTTAAAATCAAAACAACGTGAAGTTGAGAAAATTGAGCGTAGAAAAGAGAAATCGGAGGAGATTCTTAAAGAGAAGAAAAAGGAACAAGGAAAGTACGGACGAGAATTAGCAAAAATAGAGCAAGATATTCGAGAAGTCGTAAGTAATCCTTTCTATTGCTGATTCTACATTGTTAATAAGAGATTTTTAGGAAGTAGAAATATCGAAGAAACGCCCACAATTCATTAAAGCAAAAGAGCGTGTTTCACACATGCAGAAAAAGCTTGACGGGGCAGTTAAAACTCTTGAACAAGCACGTAAAGCGAACGAGGCTCATAATAACGACATAAGACAGCTGGAAGAAGAACTTGCAGATGTTGAACGTTCTAAAGGGGAATATGAAGCAACTGTTGCTGGTGAATCACAAAGCCAAGGGCGCGATGTTCATTTAGAAGATGAGCAAGTTCGCGAATATCATCATTTGAAAGAAGAGGCAGCTAAAAGATCTGCCCGTTACATGCAAGAATTAGATTCTATAAATCGAGAACAGAAGTCAGATCAAGATCGGTTAGATAATGTTTATCGTTTGCGGACTGAATCTGAGAATAAACATCAACAGAAAGGTCATGAAAAGGAAGAAATGCAGAAACGTATTGAGAAATTGGCTGAACATATTCGGTAAGTATTGCATTACTGATTTCAACAATTGTAATTTGTGTTAATTAGTACGAGCGAGCAAGCACTCTTAGAGCAGCAACGGTTACGTAAAGATTTACAGTCAGATGTCGGCTCCTCTAAGTATCGTGTGCAAGAGGTTCAGAAACAGCTTGATGATGTTTTAGAACAGCTCGGTGATGCTCGAACTGACAAACACGAAGATTCTCGGCGTAAAAAGAAACAGGAGATTGTTGAACGTTTTAAGAGTAATTATCCTGGTGTCGTAAGTACAGAATTACTGTTTTTTTTTAATACTAATTTATTGTGTAGTACGATAGAATGATAAATATGTGCCAGCCTTCGCATAAACGTTATAATGTTTCTATTACGAAGGTCTTAGGTAAGTATATGGAGGCTATCGTTGTAGATACCGAACATACTGGTCGTCAGTGCATTAAGTACCTCAAAGAGCAAATGTTGGAACCCGAAACCTTCTTACCTCTTGATTATTTACAAGCAAAACCATTAAAAGATCGCTTACGTAATATCACGGATCCTAAAGGTGTTAAACTCCTATACGATGTTCTTTATTTCGAGCCTCAAGCAATATCCAAGGCAGTTATGTTTGCAACTAATAATGCTTTAGTATGCGAAACGCCCGAAGATGCTATGAAAGTCGCTTACGAATTAGGTGGTCGTTACGATGTACGTTTATCCACATATATCAAATACTTCTGTCAAATGTAATTTTTAGGCTGTCGCGTTAGACGGTACATTCTATCAAAAATCTGGGATTATTTCCGGTGGTAGTTTGGATCTTGCAAGAAAAGCAAAACGTTGGGACGAAAAACATATGTCACAACTTAAAGCACGAAAAGAAAAGTTAACTGAAGAATTACGTGAAGCTATGAAAAAATCACGTAAAGAATCTGAATTGAATACAGTCGATTCCCAAATTCGTGGGCTCGAAACAAGATTACGTTATGCAAAGAACGATATGGACAGTACTGTAAGTTTGTAATTATGTATTATCAATTAATTTCTAACAAATATTTTGTTTAGACTAAGCAGATTAGGGTTGTAGAAGCAGAATTAGCTCGTCTTTCAAAGGAAATGAATGAATTTGGTGTAAGTATCGTAAACTTGTGAAGTAGTGTTATGTTTCGCTTATTATTTTTAATTTTTTGACGAACGACAGTTTTGTAACAAAAAAATTTCCGTTACTAAAAAAATACATTATTTCTTCAAACTTCAAACGTATAAATATGAGGTAGTTGTTCGATTGCGTAGTAGGCGCCAAATTTTAACATCTTTGCTTACACGACAATTTAATTTTTATTTATTCAAAAAATTATAATTAATTTTCAGACCTATTCTTTAATGTAGTATTAAATGTACAATTGGTAAGTGTTGCATTTTGAAAAGCTGTGCAGCGATGAAGTAGACTGCTAAAGTATTTACTGACGGTATAACTGTCGATAAGGACGAAGCTGTTAGATTTTCTATATCTGTTTTCGTTATCATAGTTTAGTTTAAATTTAATATTCAGTTAGTATCCTCTTTTTTTTTACGAATAGACCCTTCTATGTATCCTTCCACCACGGAAGTTGACCTCCAACCCCCGTAGCACTTCAACAGGTCCATACTTTCTCCACCATCGATAAGTAATGTAACCGAAATATGCCTTAAACAGTGACCCGTATATGCTTGAACATTGCTTAATTTTAAAAATTTTGTGACTTTTCCGGGTACATGGTACAGCACTGATCGTATGAATTCATAGCACTTCCCATTTTGATATTTCAATAAAAATCTTCTGTTGCATATCTCTTGGACTTAATGAAGCGTACTTGTGGTAAATTTTGATGAACATTTCTCCGATGATTGTAAATGACTGCACTTTTCTCGTTTTGCTGCCGTGAATTTTTATTAGGATTAAATTTTCCATATCTTCAATGTCATTTATATTCATTCTCTTCATCTCGTTGCATCAGCATGCGCCAGTTACACTGATTAATAAAACAATCTGAACAAACCATACTACATTGGGAGAGCACAAAATTAAAATTGATTTAAATTTACCTTTATTCCTAGATATACTTCATTTGGTGCGTTCATTAAAAAAACCTTCAATCTATTCTTTAGTAAATATTCTGGATTTTTTTGCAGAATATTCTTCATTCGCCTTTTTGAGAAAACAACGTAAAATTGTGACATATTTATTCCACGCTTAATAATTGATTCAGATTTGATCATGGAATAACGGGACCACATTGTCGAAGATTTCCATTTCTTATCTTTTGCGTTTGGTTGAAATACAAAAGTACATATTCTTTTCATTACGCCATTAAATAATTGATTCTACGGGCAATCCATTAATTACTTAATACGTCACATATGTCATTTAAAGTTGGAATAGAAAAATCGCTATCTAAAAATCTAGTTCCTAGTGATTTGTGGGGGAAAATGTATTAATTAAATCGTCTAAATTCAGATTGCAAAAAAATCGGGATTTTCAAACAGGCGACGAAGCAACAGGCTTGATTGCTGCGGATAAATATATAAATATAAGTTCCTTAAATGCACAAACTTACTCAAGTGAAAAACATTTTAAACACTGAAAATAGGGATGTCGTGTCTTTGCGAACACTGGTGTGATAGTATTGACATAAGTGCACTAGAAATCACAGGATATAAAATAGCATGCTCGTTTTCAAGTTCATTAATAAAACATAGTGGTATCTTAATACCAATTTAAGCACAAGATACGATTTCAAAAATCTTTTGCGCCTAAGTAACATGTCTAAAGAAAATAGCAGCAATAGAAATATGTCCATTAAGTATTACAATCATATCAATGTATTGATCACCAGGGTTGGGTAAGATCCATTTATTTGGGGTCTAGATACAGATCCAGATCCATTAAAAAAATGTACATATTGCATACATGAAAAGGGATCTAGATCAAGATCCAGGATCCTTAAAATGGGATCTAGGTAGTTTATAAAGATCCGACGTTCTTAAAATTCTGTGAAGATTTTTTATAATAAATTAATACCTATCACAATACAATACAAAGTAAACAAAAAACACAAATACAAAGAAATCATTTTGAAAAACATAAAAGATTACATTTAAAACAATATCAATCTGCCAGTGTGATCTTTGGCATTGCATTTCATTGGCCAGTGCCTCGTAATTAGGAGAGTATGACGATAATACTGTTAGCAAACAATCATCGGTGAGTCGAGATCTATATCATGATTTTATTAAATTCATGTTTGAAAACAATGATTCGCATAAATACGTTGACCCGAAAAACGATTTGATTTTATATGCCGCTTTTTTTTTAAAATGGGGACCTTTCTTTGTCGACTATGTTCCATATGTCCTCTGATCAACATTTACACGTATTTTAAAAGTATTTTTATTTGCTTTAAAATCTTCCAATAACAATAACCAATCCGTTTACTTTTAACAAACATTTCGTCATAAAAGGATTAACAGTTCTTGACAGTAAAAGGGTTTACCGATACAGCAAACTAGTTACGGTAAACAATATTACTCTTTTATTATATTTGCATAAGTACATATCTGCCTGCCAGGTATCTACCGAAACATAAGACGTTATTGTTTGAATTTATGATTATTTACAACTTCCGCCTTTGGATTGGAATTTGGAAGCAACGTCTATGTAACAAAAAATAAAGTGAGAAATGCAGTAAATAACTGATTAACTAAAAATATGTAAATATTTTAAATTTCTAACAAATGTATAAAAATAATTTGTCACGGTTGAATAGTAGCGGGCGTGGGAGCTGGGAGACAATTAATATTAGTCTATTACTCGCCGATTTTTTTGTAACAGTTTGTTGGAAAATGCTGGTCTTAGTAATATTAGTGGTCTTGTTCAAGCTATTTTCAAGTTTAGTTTTCTTTGCTGTCTTCTCTGTGTCGAATTTGCTAAACGTCGCTGGGTAGTTTTGCTACAGAAATCAAAAAATGCATGTTACTTTAACAAAAAGTCTAGAAATTTCTGTTTAGAAATTGAGTTATTAAATTTTAAATAGCATTATTAATAATAAATGGAATTATTAAACATAATTTCAATTATTTGCATTTATTATTCAATTATGTAATTAAAAGATTAACATTAACACGTATCTTGAGATGTCGAAGTCACTTAGCCTTGTATAATAGTAGGACAGTTTAGACACTGAATCACTATCTTGTTGTCGCATTTTGATAGAATTTTATAAAATTTACCGTTTAAGGTATATGGTAGCTCCATTAATTCCCTTTTATCACTCATCATAGCTCTAACAAATAATAAGTGTGCTACCTTGACTGTCATATTCACAAATGTTGCAGAACTGAAGAACGAATTGCCATTTTATTACCCTGCGTTTAATCTTTAACATTTACCGCCACTTTTTTCAAGAATAAACCAGAAATTTAGTTCCAGAAAAATCTAATACCAACAACACAACAAGTACCTATCTACTTTTAAAAGTATTAAAAGCTTAGATGCAAGTGTTACGTTAATACCTGTCAATCAGTAATTGCCCGATGCCATCGTCTAGTGTTAAGTTAAGTAGCTTAGCCTAATCTCTACTAGTTTATGAGTTTATGATTTAGAATGTCCTGTTTGCTATAATTTTTACTTATTTTAACTAAAAGGAACCGAATTTCACAAATTCTTCGAAAGATTAATAAAGACTATCAAAAAATTGAGTTTTACAATTTCATAGTGGATCTTTGTAAGATCTCTTAAATATGATTTAGATACAGAAACTAGATCCTAATATAGGAAACTATCTAGATCCAGATACAAGATCCATATGGTGGATCTAGATACTACCCAACACTGTCGATCATGTCGTGGGTGTTTTAAAACATTTATAGGTATATTGACAAAAGTATTAAGTTCGATAAGGTCCGGTCCTGGATTGGAATGACCTCACAATACAATGTAATGGATAACTTAAACAAGCACAAGTAAAATTGAAAGAATTTGATGTGTTTTATAACTAGGTACTATGTGTGTTTTTTTTTTTTTTGTGGTATTAAAAATTTTGTACAGTTTTTTCATATTGTTTTATTAAAAAAATCATAATACTTCAACAGAAACAATTAAATATGACAACCAAGACATCATCTTAAATTTAAGTTATTTAAATAATACCTATAGAGCTTGACGTACTAAACAAAAATGATCACAATCGAAACAGTCGATCAGAGAAAGTAAATAATCATAATCACCCAGTATACATTTATTTAGTTCTTAAATTAAAACTTGTAAATATGTGCATAAAAGTACAATTTTTATAAACATATAAATCCATTTGTTACCCATATATTTCTCTTGATGTGGTTATCATTTTTACATTTATTCCATAGTTAAAATGCAAAAAAAAAAAAATTTTAACAAAAGGGTCAAAAAATCATCTGAAATGGTCAGAATTGGCTCAGAACGATTAAAAATGCAAAACAAAAATAATTATTTTGGCGCAAAAATCCTGTCAAATGGTCAAGAAATGTCTCAAAACGTGTAAAAATGCTAACAAAAATGTTTGAACATTTTTTAGTAAAGGGCCAGAAAATTTTTTCCCCAAAAATCGTCTCAAATGGTCGGAAATGGCTCAAAACGTGTAAAAAAAAAAAACCTCAAACATTTTTTTACAAAAATCGTTTCGAATGGCCAGAAATGCCTTAACACGTCTAATAAGATAAGATAAAAAAACCTCTTACATTATGCGCCTTGAATTCGATACATCAACCAAATGCGATGCCACTTCGCTACCGGAGGAGTTCACTAACAAACAAAAAACGTGGTAGATATTCAATTCTAGAATGGTTCACTTGTAATTCACTCTATAATAGTCGAAATCTGGAATTCCATTTAGACTGGACAGATTTCGCTCAAAAGTTCATCATTCCGTCTACTCATGAACCCGAACCTGGGTACCAAATTTCATGACGATCGGATTATCTTTATGGACGCTATCGCGCTGGAACACATACAGACAGACAGACAAACATACATACATTTTAACACTTAAATGAAACAAATAGTTTCTGATTTCCACAAAATCATTTAATGAATAACAATTGTTGCGACACACAGTGTCTTCTTCAAATTCGATCTTAAACTGACTTACAACACTACAAAATACTTAACCTATACTAATTGTGGTGGGAGGCTGACAACTAATTATGTAATGAAGAGGGAAAGTCAAACAGTGGCGAATAAATAGTATAAATCAATTTGATCGTTTAATATCACCTGTATTTTTGTTTTTAAAAATGTCTAATGATTCTAAAACGTCTAATCTTTTACCTTTAATTTCAAAATTTTTATCCAACACGTGATTTTCTAAATTCAAATGTGACGCATAGTTAGAAGTTTCTGTATTGTATTTATATGAAATATCATGTTCAGAAATACGTTTACTAAAACTTCTACCTGTTTGTCCTATATGGTATTTATCACAACTCCCGCAATTTAGTCTGCGTACTCCTGAATTATTTTCCTAAAGTATTGTTACATTTGTACGTTATATTCAAATCTAGTTTTTTAAGATGGTTAGATATTATTTCTGTATGTTTACCTGTATAATTTAACGTGTTAAAAAATTTTCCCAATTTTGGGTTGCGCAGGGTAAACTGATTTTAATGCAAACTTGTATTCTTTCTTTTTTAAGATTCTATTGACATCCGATTCTGTGTAACCATTATTTACGGCGATTTGTTTAATTATGTTTAATTCTACTTCAAATTTTCTTTTAGACATCGCAATAGAGTCTATGAATATAGCTATTAAAAGCCGCCATTTTGTAATTATAAGGAAGTTAGAATTAACTTTACGCAATGATGGTTCAACCCGTTAATGTGCTAAACTGGGAAAGAACCACCAAGAAAACCTAATTTATTAATAAATAAGTAACTGCACAAAGAACAAAAAAACAATGAAAAGGTTCAATATGCCAGTGTAACAAAATACCATTAAATCAAGTTAAAGTGCGTACAAAATTATAAAATTTAGTAAAAAAAAAAAATCAGTATCACTACACATAAACACAAAAAAACAAACAGTGAAATCACACCCACAATTGTGTCATAAATAAATAAGAATAAAAATTGTAATATCAAACATGTGGCCCTATATAACCAATCATGTCGCTCTTTAAGTAAATAAGAAAATAATAAGGCAGGTTAAGGTACATAGAAAATATAACAAACAGTAACATTAAACAGGTAGCAATAAGGTAACTGCAATACAGTTTACCTACACTTAGACAAGAACAAAAAAGTAGGCAAGGCATTTACACATATACAATTGTATAGAGAATAATAAAAGCACAAAATGCATACGAATAATTACAATAAATTACATATATTAAGCAAAATCATTTCTTAGACAAACAGTTCGAAATAAGCCGGCTGATCAAAGATACTAAGAAAAAAACAAAGCCTTGCAAGGGTCGGGTGCAAATAAATCATAACCGGTAACCTACCCGCAAGTGCAAACGACAGCATCCCTTCCTCGGGTTACACGTTCATCTATATACATCTCTCTACATTTAAAAAACAATAAGAACGGGTTAGTTTAACAGTAACAATGGAATTCGACGTAGTTTTAAGGTCATCTGGACCCGTGTCGGTAAACCCCGGTATCGTTTATAACAAATTAACTGAGGTCTATCGTGTTACGCTTATCCACACCTTACTCTCTACATGGGCGAAAATATTAGTAAACAGTTAACAATTCCAACTTACACAAGCAATGAGCGAGGGGACACTGTACTGTCTGACGCGGAGTCCTTTTATTTTAACCGATTTCAGCGTAATAAGCGTGTTTGCGTTATTAAATAGATCTTTCTTGTTAGGCAATGATTGAATTTTAATAAGTTACATAGGCTTGTTGAATTGTTTGCTGCGAGCTTTAATTTACATTAAAATGCCTACTTACATTTGAATATAACCCTTTAATTAATCACTTATTAACCAATATTCAACGGGTTAAGATACGCCGTTTAAACCCAAGACGATAATGATTACTTATAGATATATTGTTCACTCGCTTGCTTATTAAAACCCGAATATTTGGCGATACGTTTATTTACACAACCACTTTAATTTTGTGAAAAACACATTAAAAACAACACAAAAGAAAAAAACAAATTCGCAGTTTTAGTTTTACTAAAATGTACACGATAAAATATTTATGAGCAGAACGGTTTACAGTGAGGGTTTGGAATTAAACAATCTGATCGATCCGATCTGAATCAAACTCTAACTGCAACTAACTGTCCTTCCCAAATCCATCCCCGTTTTTAAAAAATTATTACGTGGAAATATTTTCATATTTATTACTAAAAGAAGTATTAATTTTTAAAATATGCACTCGTACGTAACAAACCCTATATCAAGGTCTCGATCTTCAAAGTACCAAACAAAAGATGTCTTGATTTGCGGTATGTTTCGATGAATTAATTGCTAACTGCTACGTTTTTACCCCGAAAACGGGTGTATAGAACTTTTCAACGATTCGTCACGGTCTTTCGGTAAATGCAGTTTCTGTGTTTTCTACTCCAACATATGTTTTTCTTTTTCTTTCCAACCGGACTCGAATATCAGTTACATAAAATACATAACAATTTTTTCACTCAATAATAAGGTTATTTACTGCGTTACGAAGGAAGCAGCACCTACATATTCATGAAAACAAACTTACCTACGTGACAATGGCGTTTAATTTAACGAACGCTAATAATATCCCTTAAAGACCTATCATTAAAAAATATACGTTTTGCGTAAATTTGCGGAAGTTTGATGAAAAAGTAGCATATTTTATTTGGAGGAGAAGTTACTTTTCATAGCTTTCTTCTATTAGGGTAAACACATCTAATCTACTATTTTATCGTCCTCCGTCACCTAAAAAGAAAATCCTGAAATATTTTCTGGAAAATTGCTAAGCAAAATTTATTTGAACGCCTGGTATTTTTAGTATTGAAATTGCATTGAAATATAAACCTTTTCCATTGAACAAAGTATTTTATGTTTTTAGACAAGTTTATTGTCAAATTTGCCAAACACGATATCATTTTTGGGACTTTGCGATTCACTCGAAGAGTACTGAAGTGATCGAAGTTCAATTAATAACTGGTGCGACCGGCAGTTTGTATTTATTTTTCGATTGTGTCGAAAATTTGTAGCAAAACGTTGGATTTTTTTAAAAATAATTCAATTTTAAATAAGTTTTCTTTATAGAAGTTTTTAGTAGGAAGCGATAAAAGTTAATTAAATAAAAAAATGTAAAGTGTGCATCACTGTTTTCTTGGAAACAACATTTTTAACATTTTCCGAACAAACCATTTTCAACTTGATGTCTGTGTTTGTGCGCTGTAGCCACAGTAACTTAAGCAATATGTATCCGGTTTTAATACATATCGGGACAAATTGTACGCAAATAAGCTATGTAAGCGGCTGTATCCGAGGACCTGTTAATCTGACAACAATGGAAAAAGTATTTTATTATGAATGTGGCCATGAGAAAACGCTGGAAATTATTTTGAAGTTTCGTATTTCACCGCTAGGGGCGCAATTAAAAATTAAATAATAAAATTCTAAATTTTTACCAAAACTCCTATATAAAGATATACCTTTGCTTACATCGTTAGAAAGTCTACATAATTTTGGTTTAAGCTTCATTGGCGTACTGACCATAAGAACTATTGAAAGTGTAATCATTAAAATTGCTGTAAATTCTAAATCACTTATTCAATTTTAGTAAAGTAAAGCTTGTTTGGTAGGAAAACGTAGGTATTTTAAATTGCCGTTCCCACTGTTACAAAACAGTTCCTAATAAAAGTGCCAGAGGGCGCAATTTGTTATGTCGCCCTTTTTCATTTTATTCCGAAAATTTAGTTCACACGGTATATTTTTGGCATCGTTTTTAGAAAAGTAGATTAAATTTGCAAGAAAAACGTAAATGCTCATTTTAAAGTTATATCGAAATGAACATTTTTTAACACTTTAATTGACGAAGTTCAAGCCTTTGTTAGCTAATGAAGGAGAAGAAAGAACCAACCAACGTCAACCGCAAAAACTGTCATAAACATCTCTAAACGACATTTGAACTATGCGATAATACCGAGGTATGTTCCGAAAGTAGGTTTAATAACCGCACTTGAAGAAACAGCTATCAAATTAGATCCTGATGAAGAATATAGAAGTAAGGTTAGAGCAGTCCTAGATTCATCTAGGCGAACTAAACCTAACCTCTCTACCCTAGAAAGGAGAGCGGCCATTTTGTTGTAATAGATATGGAGACTTACAACAGTAAGATCCAAGAACTACCGGACGGGGAGCGAGTACAAACAAATACCAAAAGACCCCACTCCATCAATCGAAAGACGGATATACCAGAAGCTGGCAAAACCCAAGGGGGAGTTCTCTCAATCTCACAATTGCTCTGAGAGCAATTGTGACCTCGACAAATTCAGCTATTAGCACACTGTCTGTTAGGAATCACCACGCCATTATAGAGAAAAACAGAATACGCAACACTTCGTGGAAATCATCTTCCAACCCAACCACGAAGAAATACTGGAAGCTTCGACAACTTGAGTTTATTCACAAATGTGCCCACTGATAAGGCCCTAACTATTGTAAGGACAGGCTGGAAAAGGATGTAACGTTCGACGAACGCACGCTACTATCGGTAAACACAATAATGGAACTTCTGATAATATTCATTAGTAACTACAAACTACAAGTAGAAGACAAATTCTACCAACAAGAGTTTGGGATGGCGATGGGTTCCCCACTATCACCCATAGTGAGCAATATACATATACAGGGTGGGTGCCTACTGCGTGGACGGAGGATTTCTCCTTAACTATTAGAGATATAACAACCAATTTTGGTGTGATAATACACGATCATTGGCCCTACATTCTAAAAATATGTAGGTATATACAGGGTGATTGACAAAGATATGCCAACACAAACCTGTTTTTTATGGAACACCCTGTATATTTTTGCATTTTTGGATTCACTGTTACATTTAGATCACTGTATCACTAACCGTTCTGCAGATATCGTCACTTTAGTAAATGTGAAAAAATATACAGGGTGTTGCATTTGAAGAAATTGAGAAAAATTACATTTCGCGTAAGCTAATCATTCTGTATAGTTTTACATTTTACACTATTATTAATATTCGGTGGTATAAACAGATTGACAAAATCGTGGTGAAACGCTCGCATCGTGGTTCCAAAGTTAACTCTATTTTGGTACTAAAGTGACGATATCTGCAGAACGGTTAGTGATACAGATACAAATTTCTATAATTTTAGTTTTATTCTAAATGTAGCAGTGAATCCAAAAATGCAAAAATATACAGGGTGTTCCATTTAAAAAATACAGGTTTGCGTGGACATATTTTTGTCAATCACCCTGTTTATACCTAAATATTTTTAGAAGTAGGTCCAATGATCGTGTATTACCTACCACACCAAAATTGATTTTGATATCTCTAATAGTTAAGGAGAAATCCTCCGTCCACGCAGTAGACACCCACCCTGTATATGGAAGACTTTGAAGAGCAAGCCATATCCTAACTCACGGAAAAAGGATGTGGCTTAGATACGTGGACGATACCTTCATAGTTTGGCAACATAAACTGAATGAATTCCTAGATCATCTAAATAACCACCATATAATTCACAATGGAATTGGAGTCGGAATAAAAACTGCCATTCCTGGATGTACTTGTACACAGGAATGACAACCCTTCCACAAGTGTATACAGGAAATCTTCCTACACGGGGAGGTACCTACACTACTACTCTAATCACCACAAAAGTGTGAAGTTAGGCGTGACAAGATGCTTGTACGATAGATCGAAAACATTATGCCCAAAACAAGAATACCTGAAAAAAGAAAAAGAAAATATCGCTAAAATACTTAGAGAAAATGGCTACCCCTATCTAACACCTAACCTAAACAGGGAAAGGGTAACCGAAAATGAAGAACGTAAATATACAGCTCTAATACCTCAGACAGAATATGAAACATAGGCGTACACAACCTATCATGCGGCAGAGCATACATAGAAGAGATCGCTAGACCACTCAAAAGTGAGAACACAGGAAGATAACATCCACAGAAAGATCAAGAATCGCCGAACATGTCTGGAACGAAGACCACTGCATCCAGTGGGATAGGACGAGAATACAACTTGCCGGAAACTCGAAGAAACCACGTACATCGCACTAGCAGAAAATCCAATAAGCCAAGCTAGTATAGAAATGAAACCCATATGGATCCCAATAATCCAAAGTATTAAAGTTCGAATAAGAGTCCTTCTCAGGACTAAGCCGGATGACGGACGCAGAGTCTGCTTCTGAAACGTCGCGCTATAAAAGCAAAAACTATGGAAATAGGCCAATCAACTCAACTAATATGAAACCACAGTTACAAAACACTTGTGATGCAAAACTAATAAGTCAAATAATAATAAGTCAAGTATTTTTATTATATGATCGAATATCATTATGTAGTAGGTTGCAAATACCAGTGGCATGCTTCGAAAAATATACCTAAAAAAATTCTCGTGCATAAATACTCTTTTACATGATCTAAATAACACATTATTTATACGATAGAGTACGAAATATGCCCAACGGTCCAAAGTACACTTACAAATATTTCTATTTTATATTAAACTATATTACGATTGTAATTTATTGTCTCATGGTCATTTTTATTTTTACAGCCTAATATTACTGAAATTGAGAAAAGTATGCAAACACGTGAACAACAAATCGAAGAGATTAAGCTAAAAATGAATAGCGTTGAGGATGTTGTATTTTCTAAATTCTGTAAGGAAATTGGTGTTCGTAATATTCGTCAGTACGAAGATCGCGAGCTTCGTGCTCAGGAAGAAAGAAAGCAGAAACGCCTAGAGTTTACAAAACAAATTAATCGTATTACGAGTAATTTAGAGTTTGAACGTAGTCGTGACACACAAAGTAATGTTAGTCGTTGGGAACGAACAGTTAATGATGAGGAGGAAAGATTAGAATCCTGTAGGAAACAGGAGATGAAGCAGCGGGAGGAGATTGATAAAGATTTGCGTCAAGTTGAACAATTGAAAGCAGAACGTTTGAGCAAAAAGCAAGAGTGTGATAGTGTTGAGGATGAAGTTGGAAAAGCACGTCGAGAAGTGGGAACAATTGCTAAAGATATGCAAGGTTCTCAGAAACAAGTTGTTTCATTAGAAGGTAAAATTGAGAGTAAAAAAAATGAGAGACACAATATTTTAATGCATTGCAAAATGGACGATATTGCAATTCCGATGCATACGGGTAATATGGAAGATATCGTCCAGCAGGATATGACACAATCATCATCATCTAACACTGAAAGCAACAGTACGACCCAACAATTAGAAAGAGAAGCTAGGTGAGTACGATGTCATGTTAACGCTTATCATGTGTGTAAACTAATTTCAGAATTCAAATTGACTACAATTTATTGTCCGACAATCTGAAGGATTTGGAGGAGAAAGATGAGATAAAGAAAATGTCCGATAAATTAAACCACTCGATTAAGAGTTTACAAGATACATTAACGAAAATTCAAGCTCCAAATATGAGAGCGTTACAAAAATTGGAACAAGCTCAGGGTAAATTACAATCGACTAATGAGGAATTTGAGTCTTTGCGTAAGCAGAATAAGAAAGCAAAACAAGCATTTGAACGTATGAAGCAGCAACGTTATGATTTATTCACAAAATGTTTTGACCACGTTTCTAACGACATTGACGGAATTTACAAATCACTCGCTCAAAATAACTCGGCTCAAGCATTTTTAGGTGCTGAAAATCCCGAAGAACCTTATCTGGATGGAATAAACTATAACTGTGTCGCTCCTGGTAAAAGATTTCAGCCGATGTCTAACTTATCGGGTGGGGAAAAAACTGTTGCAGCATTAGCATTACTTTTTGCTATACACAGCTATCAGCCAGCTCCGTTCTTTGTGCTTGATGAGGTCGATGCAGCCCTTGATAATACAAATATCGGGAAAGTTGCCAAATACATTCGTGAAAAAACAGAATCTCTACAAACAATTGTTATATCACTGAAAGAGGAATTTTATTCTCACGCAGATGCTTTGATTGGGATTTGCCCTACGGTAAGTATGGATGGTATTCATATAAAAAATTATGTAACGTTGTAATTTTTTAGCCTGCTGAATGTCTTGTTAGCCAAGTTTTAACTTTTGATTTGACCAAATATCCACAGTAAGGAGGAGCCCAGTTGTTAGTTTAAAAAATTTAACATAAGTTTAAAGAGTGTATAATGTGACTAGGTAGTAGGAATAAAGTGTTTACTTTTTATAGAACTGTTTTTGTTTGCAATTTTTACCTTCCAACTTATACGTACATACGTAGATACAGAAGGTTATGCAAATGACATATTGTTGAATCAACTTATTAGTTCATCTTACGACGTTTGACAAAATTCGGTAATATCGTCCCTGGTGGGTGGGTGTGCGCCTAAGCGTAAGAATATGTGCGTGTGTGTTATGAAATCGACTTACTACCGTATTTTACAACGTTTGACAGTCTCGCCAAGATCGGTCATGGTGTGTGTGCGTAGGTGTGAACGTGTGCGCGTAAGAGTGTAGATGTGTGTGTTTTATACAATCGGCATATCGATAAATCAACTTTTTAGCTCATTTTGCAACGTTTGACAAAGTTTCACGATATCGGCTATAGTCTTATGTGGGTGTGTGTGCGCGTAAGTAATCGACTTTATTAGCTTATTTTACGACGTTTCACAAAGTCTCGCCGAGAGCGGCCATTGCGTGTATGGGTAGGTGTGCGCGTGGGAATGTGTATGGGTGTATGTTTTTTTATGCTATCTGCATATAACTGAATCAACTTATTAGCTCATTTTACGACGTTTGACAAAGTTTCGCCGATATCGGCCATGGTGTTACAGAATATTAATACTAAATTCAAGCAATGTAGAATTTAAATAAACACAAACAGCTAATGTCTATGTTTCGAAAAGCGAAAGTAGTTTTACGACCCCCCTGACGAGATAGCAAATCACCGAAACATAAGGATCACTTCGTCCTTACAGTAAAGCATTCGTGAATAGGTTATGTTCGTAGACATCTAATTATTAGATTTTTTTTCTTTAAAGTTACTAATTATTCTAAAACAGATGTGTTGATGGCTGGCGTTTGATTTCCTATCAATCCGCTCAAAGCGTATGAACAAATTAAGTACAAATAATCACTTACTATCTAGAACAATAATTGCAAAGCAGACCCACGTCGATGGTTTAAATAAACAGAGAAAATTCAGTTCTCTTCAGGAAATCAAAATGTCTACCTAGACATCCAAAACGAAAGGGTAAGTTAAAGTTGCACTTTAAGACGTAAATAGCTGTAAACTAAATTTAACTAAAAGTGCAGCATAGGTAACGAATGTGACAGTCTGAAAAAGTTTCGCCCAGATCGGCCATGGTGTGTTAGTGAGCGTATGTGTTATGCAATCAACATATCGCTGAATTGACATACCTCATTTGACGACGTTTGACAAAGCCTCGCCGAGATCGGCCATGGTGTGTGTGTTTTATGTAATCGGCATATCGCTGAATCAACATACTAGTCCATTTTACGACGTTTGACATAGTTTCGCCAATATCGGCCACGGTATGTGTGAGTGAGCGTGCGCGTAAGCGTAAGAATGTGTGTGTATGCGTGTATGTGTGTGTTATACAATCATCTTACTAGCATATTTTACGAGATTTGACAAAGTTTCGCCGAGATCGACCATGGTGTACTTGTATGAGCGTGTTTGTTAAGCAATCGACATATCGCTTAATTGACGTTTGACAAAGTCTCACCGAAATCGGTCATGGTGTGTATACGTAGGTGTGGGCGTGTGCGCCTGCGAGTGTGAAGGTGTATATATGGGTGTGTGTAGGTATGTGTTTGATGTAATTATGGTGTGTGTGTGGGTGGGTGTGCGCGTAAGGATGAAAATATGTGCGTGTGTGTTATATGATCGACTTATTCGCTTATTTTACGACGTTTGACAAAGTCTTGCTGAGATCGACCATAGAGTGTGTGGGTGGATGTGCGCGTGAGAGTGAATGTGTGTGTGGGTGCGTGCGTGTGTGTGTGTTATACAATCATCTTACTAGCATATTTTACGAGATTTGACAAAGTTTCGTCGAGATCGACCATGGAGTACTTGTATGAGCGTGTGTGTTAAGCAATCGACATATCACTTAATTGACTTATACCTCATTTTACGACGTTTGACAAAGTCTCACCAAAATCGGCCATGGTGTGTATACGTAGGTGTGGGCGTGTGCGCCTGCGAGTGTGAAGGTGTATATATGGGTGTGTGTAGGTATGTGTTTGATGTAATTATGGTGTATGTGTGTGGGTGGGTGTGCGCGTAAGGATGAAAATATGTGCGTGTGTGTTATATGATCGACTTATTCGCTTATTTTACGACGTTTGACAAAGTCTTGCTGAGATCGACCATAGAGTGTGTGGGTGGATGTGCGCGTGAGAGTGAATGTGTGTGTGGTGCGTGCGTGTGTGTGTGTGTGTATTATACAATCGTCCTACTAGCATATTTTACGACATTTGACAAAGTTTCTCCTAGATCGACCATGGTGTACTTGTATGAGCGTATGTGTTAAGCAATCGACATACGAGGGTTGCTATTTATGTATTGGGAATAGAAAGAATAAACAAATGAATTTGATGAAAAATATTTTTATTGTTTTCAAAATAATCGCCTTTAAGATCTATACACTTTTGCATGCGATTGAACCACCTTTCAAAGCACTTTGTCCAGTCAGAAGATGGTAGCTCTAAAACATGAGTTTTGAAGGCCTCAACTGCTTCTTCGGGCGATGAAAATCATTGACCACGCAGTTTATCTTTAATTAGTGGGAACAAGAAGAAGTCATTGGGTGCCAAGTGGGGGCTGTAAGGCGGATGACCAATCAATTCGATCTTTTAAAAATTATTATTAATTTTGTTAAATACATAAACAAAAAGTTTACCTCGAGTAGGATTTGAACCTACGACCTGTATTTTAGAGTACGCGTTAACTGCGCCATCAAGGTTCAAGCCCCAATCGATGTAAATTTTGTCTTTATGTATGTAGAACTTATTTACCTTTGAACTTATTCGTTCATAACAAAAACTTATAATAATTCAATATTAGTCAAGTTGCTTTGGTATGTGTGAATCCTTGCGATATTGCAGGCTCACATTCCATTAATATAAGTAATTTGACTGTAATCTCATTTTATTTAGAATTTACATCAGTTCTACATACATAAAGACAAAATTTACATCGATTGGGGCTTGAACCTTGATGGCGCAGTTGGTTAGCGCGGTACTCTAGCAAAGCACAGGTCGTGTGTGTATGGGTGGGTGTGCGCGTAAGGGTGGGAATATGTGCGTGTGTGTTATGCGATTGACTCATTCGCTTATTTTACGGCGTTTGACAAAGTCTTGCCGAGATCGGCATGGTGTGTGTAGGTTGGTGAGCGCGTGAGAATGAATATGTGTGTGTGTGTGTGTGTGTGTGTGTGTGTGTGTGTGTGTGTGTGTGTGTTGTGTGTGCGTGTGTGTGTGTGTGTGTATGTGTGCGTGTGTGAATCGGTGTATAACTGAATCAACTTATTAGCTCATTTTATGACGTTTAACAAAGCTTCGTCGAGATCGGCCATGGTGTGTTAGTGTGGGAGTCTGCGCGTGAGCGTGTGTGTTATGCAAACGACAAAGTCTCGCCGAAGTCGGCCAGGGTGTATGTGGTTAGGTGAGAGTGTGAAGGTGAATGTGTATTATGCAATCGGGATATCGCTGAATCAATTTATTAGCTCATTTAAGACGTTTGAGAAAGTTTTGCCGTAATCGGCCATAGTGTGTGTTGGTGGGTGTGCCCGTAAGGGTGAGAGTATTTGCGTCTATGCTATGCGATCGACTTATTAGCTTAGATTACGAAAATTTTACCTTATGACAACAATAGCAGCAGTGTACTGCACACCTCGGCATAATATCAAGCAGGAACAATTTGGTGAATTCTTTTTAACACTGGGACCTAAATTAATAGCAGGTGGTTACTATTATAGCAATCATACAATTTGGGGTTCCAAACTGAACGCCGAAAGCCAGAGAACTGCATAAACTCCTATTAGCAAAAAATTACTCATACCTTTCAACGGGGACACCTACTTATTGGCCCACAGATCCACAGAAGATTCCGGATCTCTTGGACTTCTTTGTTACAAATAGAGTCTCTGCATCGCACTTGCAGGTTATCCCAAGCTTTGATCTCTCATCGGCCCATTCTCCGCTAATCGCAACCGTTAGCATGTTTACTATAAATAATTACAGTAGTCCTAAACTACACAAGAGAACAGATTGGGAACAATATAGGAATAAAGTAGAACAATCTCTTAAGCTCAGTATAAGCCTTAAGACCCCAGCACAGATCGATGAAGCTCTTACAGATTTAACTAGTACTCTTAAACAAGTAGTTCAAAGTGCCACCTCGCAGAATGAAACACCTTATAGATCAAAAACGAAGAGCTAGGGCAAAATGGCACAGAAACCACGCGCTTGCAGACATATTATGTAATCGAGCTACCAACAAACTTAAAGCAAAACATTCCAAGAATACCTTACCAGTCTAAATCGTTTTGGCAATAGTGAATGGAGACCAGTTAAGTCGACAAAGAAACCTCAAACACCAGTACCACCTATTCGCAATGGCAATCTTCTAATACTAGGTGATTGAATGTCGAGTGATCAATTTGGTTTTAAAAGTGGCCACTCGCCAGTGCAGCAGACCTACAGAATAGTTCACGCCAGTAATGAAGCATTAAAAAACAAGCAATTCTGTTTAGCAACATTTCTAGACGTCAGCCACGCCTTTGATAAGGTTTGGCACAAAGGCTTCCTATTCAAAATCAAGCGATACTTGCCGCTAAAATACTTTCAAACTCTTAAATCATATTTAAGTGACCGTGCATTTACAACTAGAGTGAATGAAAAGGTGCCGTAAACACTACAACTGGAACGTTCGCAGACGACACAATAATTGTTACCAGAAACCAAGATCCACAATTAGTTGCCACAAAACCACCTAAATGAAATTCAAGTCTGGCTAGAAAAGTGGAAAACCAAATTAAATGAAAACGAGTCCGTGCACGTCACCTTTACACTGAGTGGAAACCAATGCCCATCAGGCAACCTTAACGGCATAGATATACCACAGTCTGACACAGCTAAGTATCTAGGCTTCCACTTGGACTGTAAACTAAATTGGTGAGAACACATAACCAAAAAAGGAAAACAGATAGACTTGAAACCAAAAGAACTGTACTTGTTGATCGGCAGAAAATCCCTAGAGAAGAAGTTGCTAGTGTATAAAACTGTCATAAAACCCATATGACTTAATGGAGCCGAACTTTGGGCATGTTCAAGCAAAGTCAATATAGCGATAATGCAAAGGAGCCAATCCAAAATTTTACGCAAGATTACAAACGCACCCGGGTATGTCTCCAACCGAACATTACATGACTTGAAAGTACCACATGTTACAGATGTTATTAAGAAACAAAGTATCAGCCACCACGAAAAACTGGAAAGCCACAACATTTTCCTCCATTCTCTATTAGAAGAGCATAATGACAGACGATTGAGAAAACACTGACCAGCAGATCTACTGGATGGTTAACGAGGATACTTCACAGGAAGGATTCTCATCGTGTTGTAGTACTGTAATTAATTAGTACTTAAGCGAGCACATTGGCCCATGTAACTGTAAATTCTGATTGCTAATAAAGGAAAAAAAAACTCATTTTACGACGTTTGACAAATTTTCGCCGATATTGGCCAATGTGTGTGCGTGAGCTTGAGTGCGTGTGTGCTATGCAATTTTACGACGTTTGGCAAAGTCTCGCCGAAATCGGCCATAGTGTGGGCGTGTGCATGTGAGGGTTTGAATGTGTACGTTTAATACAATGGGCATATCGCTGAATCAACTTATTAGCTCATTCTACGACGGATGTAAAAGTTTTGCCGAGATCGGGCGTTGTGGGTGTGTGCCCGTAATCGTGAGGATGTGTACGTGTGTGTATGTTACGCAATCGGCATATCGCTTAATCGATCTATTGGCTCATTTTACGACCTTTGACTAGGTTTCGCGCGATTGGCCATGGTGTAGGCATGTGCGCGTGAGTGTGTTATGCAATCGACATATCGCTGAATTGACATACCTACCTGATTTTACGACGTTTGACAAAGTCTCGCCGAGATCGGCCATAGAGTGTTTAAGAGTACTAGTTAAATCTGCAAGAGCTTCATTGATCTGTGCTGGGGTCTTAAGGCTTATAGTTATATTGAGCTTAAGAGATTGTTCTACTTTGTTCCTATATTGTTCCCAATATGTTCTTTTGTGCAGTTTAGGACTACTGTAATTATTTATAGTAAACATGCTGACGGTTGCGATTAGCGGAGAATGGTTTGATGAGAGATCAAAGCTTGGGATAACCTGCAAGTGCGATGCAGAGATTCTATTTGTAACAAAGAAGTCCAAGAGATCCGGAATCTTCTGTGGGCCAATAAGTAGGTGTCCTCGTTGAAAGGTATGAGTAATTTTTTGCTAATAGCAGTTTATGCAGTTCTCTGCCTTTCGGCGTTTAGTCTGGAACCCCGAAGTGTATGCTTGCTATAATAGTAACCACCTGCAATAAATTTAGGTCCTAGTGTTAGAAAGAATTCACCAAATTGTTCCTGCTTGATAATATGCCGAGGTGGGCAGTACACAATGAATCTGAAATGAACACACAAGCTGTATCAGAATACAATAATTTACAAGGAAATAATACATTTGATCATTTACAAGAAGATCTACGAGTTTAATTAACCGCAATGTTATTATCAGAAAATACTTAAATCTAAGGCATTGGACGAACAATTTCCTCAAGAGTGCTGTTTGTCTGCTAAATTATTTTATAAAAACTACATAAATGTCGCTGATGGCGAAGCCGTAGACATTTATTTGAAAACTTTAAACCAAAATAGTTATTTATAGAAAAATCATGGAAACGCTAGAATTACTGGCTCTGTATGTTATTCATTATACACTTATATGAAGTCAAAAACTGTTAAACAAAATTGGTTCAAAAAAATTAATGATATTGTTAATCGGACATTTACAGGGAATATGGATACTAGATATGGTAAAGCACATGAACTATTTGCTTTAAAAATATATGTCACAAAACAATTTTAATGTAAAAAATGTAGGTTTAGTTATTAATGCATTGATTCCATGGCTAGGTTTTAGTCCTGACGGAATTGATTTTGAAAATAAGAAACTCATAATAGAAATTAAATGTATTAAAGCGGGGAAAACTATGCAGGGTTTGGATTTAATAAAAAATACCAATTTTTGTGAAATAAATGGGGAAAATGTTTCATTAAAATGCTGTCACAAATATTTTGGTAAAGTACAGCTGGGTTTATTTTTAACTGGCTTAGCAACAAGTGATTTTGTGCTGTACTCTGAATGTGGAAATAACTGTTTCGTTATCAATGTAAAATATGAAGTTGACTTTGTAATTAATACGCTAAGTATCATCCGGCAAGTGTATTTTCAACATTTTTTACCTCGTGTTAGCACAAATGTTTCTGTAAATAATAATTAGACCCTTGTTTTATTAAGTTTAATAGGAATTGTAAATATAGGACATACTTGTAAATATAATATATATTATAGTTATTTTAAATTTAATACATGTTATTTTCACTATATTTGTTACAATTTCATCAGAACTAATAATCTCCTGCAGGAATCATTCTAAAGAATTACGTTTTTTTGGGCAACTATTTAAAATAACACTATTGGCCGGTTTCACAAAGGCTCGTTAAATATTTAATCACTATTAAAATCCTTAACGATGATTAAAAGTAAAATTTTGTTTCAGAAATGTCGATTAAGCTAATCGTGGTTAAAGTTAATCATCGTTAAATAATTGAAAATCAGTGCTTAAATGTTTCACAAACATCGATTAAGAGATAATCGTCGTTAAAATTAATCAACATAAAAGGCTCGATTATAATGTTGTTAATTTTATGTTAGGCCAAATTATTTGACATTTATTACACTATTATTACCTATTAAAAGTAAATTAATTAATAAAAAGTGTTTTTCAATATTTTTGTTTCTTTTTTATTAATATTTTTAAGCTTTAAGCTTTACAAAAAACATGTAAGTTCAAACTTGTTACATTATAAATAACTTATAAAAAAAATTCAGTACATATGAAAATAATTTGATGATCTTTTTCAAAGATGTCTGATTCATCACTCTCTTCCTTGTCAGAAGATGAAGCTCCTCTTCGACGAATTCGATTTATTAGGGACAGAAATAATCCTTTTGAAAATCTGGATGATCATGATTTTAAACTGCGATTTCGGTTTTCGAAAGAAACTGTCATGCATATAATAGGTCCAGTAATTGAACCAGCTACAAAAAAGAATAAGATCATCACTGCACTTAATCAGTTGCTAATCACTCTACGATTTTATGCAACTGGTTCATTTCAGCAAACAATTGGTGACTTATTTCGGGTCAGTAAACCTTCTGTGTGTAGAATTGTACACCGGGTCACCCCTTTAATTGCTGGACAAAGTCAGCGCTACATTAAGATGCCCACTGAGCAACAAGCAATTAATGATACTGTGATGGATTTCTTCAGAATAGCTGCTTTCCCGTGCGTCGTTGGTGCAATTGATTGCACACACGTCAGGATTAATTCACCTGGAGGGAATAATGCGGAATTATTTTGAAACTGCAAAGGTTTCTTCTCAATTAATGTACAGGTTGTAAGCGATGCTAATTTAAAGATAATGCACATAACAGCACGATGGCCAGGATCAGTACATGACAGTACTTTTTTCAATAATTCACCACTGGTTGTCGATTTGGAACGGAGACTCTATGGTAACAATAATTACCTTCTCGGAGACAGTGGCTATCCCAGTAGGAGGTACCTCTTGACACCTCTTCTTAATCCGCAAACTGCTGCAGAAGAAGCTTATAATGCTGCTCATATATGAACAAGGAATACTATGGAGCGATGTTTTGGGGTGTTAAAGAGAAGATTCCCTTGTCTGCATATCGGAATGGCTTTGCAAGTTCAACATTAGTTATTGTAGCCTGCAGTGTTCTGCATAATTTGGCAATAAATGTGAATGATGTAGAACCACATGAAGAACTTGTTGATGAAGATGATGCTCTTGGTATTAATGAAGAGGTGGCAGCTGCAGCAGCTATCCCCAACCAAAATGATGCTGTGAGAAGAGCAATAATTAATAACGTTTTTAATAGATAATAATAAAAATAGAATTTTTAGGTTTATTTAATAATACACAATATTATAATACATTATTAATTTCAATTGTTTTGTTCTAAATTTTTTAATTAGGTTTTATAAAGAAGCATCTGCTGACGATGCTGAGCAGCAAGCATTGCATGCTGCTTTAACATTAATTTTTTTTGTAAATCAGCATTATTCAATTTTTTTTTTAAATATAAAACTTTCAGCTCCTCAGCTGACATATTTTTTTTAAGAATTTTCTTTTTTGGAACTGGGGCCCTAGGTTCAGACAAAGGGTGAGGTATTGCTGGTTCAGGCAAAGGGCAAGGTATTGCAGGTTCAGGCAAAGGGAGATTAGGTTCGAGGTTCACACAGGCATCGTCTAAAATGAATAAAAAAAATATGTAACAAAAAAAATTTGTTGTAGAAAATATTTTCAAATTTATTGCAAGGACCCAATGAACTTAAATCTTACCAAAATATATTGCGGAACTATCATACAAATTTGGTAGTGGCTCAACCTGATCCCCTAAAATTGCCAGTACTTGTGCTCCTACATCGTTCAAAGATGTAGAGCACGTACCTCCTCCAGTTCTTTTCCGTTCGATCTCAAGTTTTACAAAAATATTCTATCGTTAAATAGATATAAGACGATCGACTGAAATTTGTTAAGCAATTATTAATGAATATTACTTAATATTTACCTTTTCCTCCGCTGCAATTTTCTTAAAATTTTGTACCTCTATTTCACCTACATTTAAGTCTAAGATTGCTTCGTACCTCTTATTCTAGAAAGAAATAATAGTGGTTTAAACCAAAAGAAGTATTTATAGTGTAACGATAATTTTGTTTTACTAAACAAGCATAGCAAAAGTAAAGTACAAACTGTATAAATAAATTAATAGTAATATGAAAATAACCCATTTTTACTTTATCGTTTGCGACTTCTTTTCGTGCTGCTCTTTTTAAATTATCGTATAGATGTATCAGCTGAGCAGTATTACGCAGCATTAGCCCTTTACTATTAAATTGTTCGGTGATAGCCTTCCACGCCATCACCTTTTTTGGCATACAGCCCCATGAGTCGCTTTGTTTTCGATAATCTCTTTGTGTCTATAACAAGAATAATAAATGGTGAACAAGGAACAAGGAAGCATGCGACTAAATTGAGGATGTGAATTGCAGGATATTCTTAGCAAATGTCTGATTTATAAATCAATAAATTAGCTTTATACAACAGTATTGCTCAACAAAGACAACACTGACAATAAAAAACATGTTTGATTAGATATTTACTGCTGAAATAAATTGTTTAGATTTTTGTGTACTTACTTGTTAACTAAATCCAACAGCGACTCCTTCTCTTGAGTTGTGAAATTGCTTCCCCATTTTTTCTTATTAGTTGCTTGTGCTTCCATATTTAAATTAATAATGCTTTATAATAATTAAAAAAAAAGCAAACAACAACGAGAGTAAAAACACAGGACTTTGACATTTGACAGCAAAGACAGAATTTGCGACGTTGCCAGCTCTATTCTCTGATTAGTTAATCGACGTTAAAATACGAACGCATTTGTTTTGTGAAACGCATTCCAATGTTTGATCAATGTTAAAATTTAATCAATGTTAGTTAACAGAGGATTTAACGGAGCTTTGTAAAACCGGCCATAAGTGTCTTAATTTTCTATAATAATGGAGAAAGTTTACATTTTCATACTCAATAATGACAGCGATTCAAATTTTGATACCGAATAAATTTATCGGTATCCGCTCAGGTTTTGGTTTTTGGTTTCGTTTCTAATCATCATTACATACTCTTTAGTTTTACCATTAAATATCATAAAACGTTTGAGAATCTGCTTAAAAATACTAAAATGAATTATAAATGTAATTTTACATTTTAAAATTGAGCCCTGTTTTACGAATTCTAATAATAATTCTTGTACATTTTACTCATAATGTTAATTAGTACTAATAGAAATTAGCTGTAATGAAAAATTGTTCCTATACTACAATGTGAAGACAAAGTTAACGAAGGACAAACGAGAAGAGCCGATATTAAACGAATCCCTTTAAATTTTTGTAACCGTTTTTAGTATTTTAACCGTCTTAAGAAATAATATAAGTAATTTACAAGTAATGATGTCCAAAAAATATATACAATCCAAAACGCCAAAAGTAGCAAAATATCGTACACCCACAATACCAGAAGCATCAGATAGCGAAGAAAGTACTAAAAGTTCATCATCGGGCACAGCTAATTCATATAATAGTGATGACATAAGCTTAGTTGCAGAATATGATGATATTATGCGTATGGTAAAACAACAGAGATGTGCGGAAGTAGAAGATAAATTCATGGAAATCATAGATCAAACTAAAAGTGTTAATATTCTATTGGTAGAGTCAACGAAGGAATGTAAACGATTACAACTTGAACTTGCTAAAGCAACACATGATTACAGCGAGCTTGAATTTAAATTAGGTCATGCACGTAAATTGCTAGATCAAGAAAAGAAACGTTCACGAAACATTGAGGAGGAACGTAATAATTTGGTGAGTTTAATAAATTTACTTTTGTAAATGAGTAAGTATTTTCCGTATTTCAGGGTCATAAGATTACAAGTGCAGCTCAAGTTTTATATAACAAACAGAATCGTATACCGGATCATATATTACGCGAATTAGCGTTTTTACAGAATGGAAATAATATGGATTGTGGTGTATTACCGCAGTTAAGTGCAATTAAGGAAATTAATACAACTGGTTTGTAATTATTTTTAATACTAAATTATCAGTTGATTGTTTTTGTTATAGGTTCGTTAATATCAGATTTTAGTTATTCACGTAGTGAGGATGATTTGGATACATCAGCTATTTGTCATAAGTTTAGTAGTACATTAAAATCACAAAAACGTAGTAGTGAGTTTATGGCACAACCGGCCTTAAAAAAACGGAGGTCAGTTAATAGTAAGGTTGTTGAGATTAATTCCGCAGATACTGTACGGGCAACTACGACATTGACAGTTTGCAAGGATGGACCTATTACCGCAACCTCTGTTATTGAATCTGTACCTCCTGAAACAGCTAAGGTAAAGATTGTGTGTACACTATTACTTGTAATATAGACCTTTAGCTACTGTTACTTGTCCTGGCTATAGCTGAATCAGATTAGGTTCGGATAATTCTTGTGATAACCACCTGATTTTGACTAACACACTAATTCGTTTTAACGGTTATTTATTTCTTATAAATAATTAAACATTTCTAACTAAAAATACTTTGTATTGGAAAATAAAAAATAAATTCTAAATAGCACAGACAACAGACCTGCACTGGGTCTGGCGGATTGGACAGCATCTGCAGAACGGTCGATGGAGTTGCTGCTGTAGTTTTAGTAATAAAAGAAACATGAGTAACACTCGAAGATTATTCACATTTCAAAATGTAGTTTCATGTCTGATTATTTACTTAATGCTCTTTAGGTACCGGCTGTTCAAATAAGAAAGGACGCCGGCCATATCCAGAAAGGACCTATACTACAGGTTTTGGAAAAAAAATTTATATAACAAAAGTGACCACGATAAACATCTGGAAATTATTTCTAGAATTGTAGGTTGATCACCAGAGGGTGTAACTGTATATCAAGTATTAAAAATCTTACTTTCTTCAAAATTTTCCAAACTAAGATACATTAAAAATATGAAACGGAATCTTGAGACCATTCTGCACATTTTTGGTTAAACGGTTTTTGTTCTATTTTTCCAAATAAGAGGTAGGGGAGAGTGGGAACCCTGTTTTGAAAAAATGCTCATAAGTCTGGTTCCGTTCCACCAGATTTTGCAAACTTGGTACAGTTGAAAAGAGCTTTTCTCCACCAATGATGTTCATTAACTCTTAATTAATCTAACCAATATGGTGAATGATTGAGGGTGCTGTTTAATTTTGTTTTTCTTCTGAAAATGTTTTCTTTTGCAAAGATTAAATGGAAACATGTAAGTTTGACTACGGCTTTAAAAAATATGCTAAATTAGCAACAAAACAGCAAAAACTGGATGTCAATATCTTTTTCCTACCCAGAGATATCTTAATAAGTGATCTGATGTGTAACGTCAACATTGCATTATCACTAAATAGAGCAGCTATAAGTATCTATAAACGTGTATAGAAACAACTATTTCAAAAGACAATGTTTGTGTTGTGTACGACTTCATTATGGGAATAAGAGATAAACATTCAAAATTATAATTTGGATGCGTTATTTTCTATAAATTGTTGTAACAGCATTGGCTATGAAACAAATGAATGTGTTGACACGACAAGTGTTAAAGGTCAACCTAGTAAACTGATTTAGTGCTTGCAGTCCATTTGTTATGTTACTTATTCTTACAAAAAGTCTATTTCAAATGTTGAAGGGTACGACATGTTAGCTACTTATTTTCAATGTCCTGAAAATGCAATAATTGCTAGGAAGGTATATGCCACAGATTAACCGCAGAGAAAAGCATATGGAAAAAAAGTTTTTGAGAGATTGTCTACAAGGTTAAGACAAACCGGATCAACTCATTGATGCAAATATAAGAGAAATTCGAAAAGGTCACACTGAAGAAAATGAAGTGAATGTTCTTTTCTTAATACGCATTGATCCGTACAAGGGATTTGGGCCTTTCCATAGGTACTATATTTTATCGGATCACAAGTTTATAGTAATACACTACTATCTTAACCTACCTACTGAAGTTTATTAGCAACACATAGACTTTAAATATTTCATATTAGACCGCATCCATTCCACATAGTCCATCAGGCATTATTGGAAATAGATTTTGATCAAAGGTTAGATTTCTGTAACTGGTAACAAAACACGGCACACGAAAATCCTCGCATTCTCCCAAACATTCTGTAGATAGACGAGGTATCATTTAACAGTGCAGGACAAGTTAACTTGCATAACGTGCTACAGTCCTAGTCAGCTAACAAGGCGAGCAACCGACGCAACCCAATTCATGATTCCGGAAGCCGTGTACTGTAAAAATACAAGTCAGTGGCATATCATATCATCATTTACTTATGGTTATTCTGCATAAATATCGTTACTCTTTGGCAACTATTGTTTTTCGCAAAGTGATTTCACTGCGAATATACATATTAAATTTAACAATTTGCATTGCGGTTATCGAAAATGTCTAGTTCAGGAAGAATCTTAAGCGGTCAAACGCGAAACGTAGTTTTCAACGTGTTTCAATACTTTTTAAGTCACAAAAGAGAAACAGCACTTGCAACACCTTGAGTGGGTTGCAACCTACCTCTCCCCCCCTTATTCGACACGCTACCGAATTACTCTAGTACATATCCACCTTCCCAAACACTTCTCTTAGGTGTCTTAACGCCTGATACACGCAACACGGAGACACCACAATAAATAGAAGTGGTATTACTCTGACCAACTACCTATTACGACTTCTAGTCTGGCGAGTAAAAAATAGACACCCAACATTTTTCGACATGAAAATAGACCACATACTATTCTCAGAAACACTAGGACAACACTACTACATCAGCACAACAATAACTTCAGACCACATCTCACTATTAGTAAATACTTCTTTCGGACCAGCCCTTCCGGCCATCCCGAACAACAATCGAACGACGGGACTTCAACAACGCAGAGTGGAACCTGTTCCTAAACACATTTCAAATAACTTACCAAACTCTCGAAATACCACAAGACATAAACATTGCAACACAGCACCTTACCAACATAATACCAGACGCAACTAACAGCAATACTAACAAAGACTATAGACATAAACAGGAAACCACTCCTCCCACACAAAGAATACTAATTTTCGTCGATTTCTCAGATCCAGAGATCCCGCACTAAAATCAGGATAACGGACTAACTGCACACACCAGACTAGAAACTAGCAGAATTACATAAGAAAACTGGATACCAAAGACATCAAAACTAGACCACCAAGAAGGCCCCAAATTCTGGAAAAAATTTGAAGTACTCACGTAACAAAAACGATCCCACACTCCCACCTAATAGATCCTCAAGGTAATCTGATTTCTACAGGCTGATTTATTCGGCCTTCACCTACAAACCACATTTACAACCCACAAAGATTTGTTGTTTGCCAATGACCACAAAACTTGCCTAAAACAAAATTTTGAGGATCTCAGACGACAACCCAACCCTCCTTACGAACTAAGCCAAGACAACCCATTCCTAAAACCAATCACATCTGATGAAGTAGTAGATGTATGCAAAGGAACAAACTTGGCTCCAGGACAAGACTGGTTCAACAGACAAATCCCACGAAACTTACCCCCAAACGCTATCTGGGAATTAACTCACAATATTCATCATTATTTCCCGATAGTATGGAAATCCGCTATCACCATTTGAAACCTGAATCAAGATCCAACCTCATACAACGTTCCTCCTATTGACCACGGGAATATGAAGATGGAAGATACTGGAGTAGCAGCTGTTCCCAGTGGCTTAGTTTCTTACTGCCTGCGTTTTTTTTTATATATATATATATATATATATATATATATATATATATATATATATAATGATCCAACATATGTTTGGTTTTATGTTCATGTAAATGAAAAAACTAAATTAAAAGTAAAACTCCCAAACGAACTTAGTAACACTAACACTAAAATAAACTAAAATACATTCTTTGTCCAAAAACAATTGGGTCCTCAGCTTAAATTATAAATAATGTAGCATTATAGAACGAAAAGTTAAAGGTCAATGATGTTTGCACTATAAATGTTTATCTTTTCCTTTCCTCTGTTTCTTTAGTATTCATAATGCCTTTAACCATAGAATCGATTTTTATCCAATACATTTCTTTTTCTAGCATTTTGTCAATGATATTTTCTTTCGTGAGCTCTGTGCCGATCTCTGTTTCCGTTTTCCTTCTGTAATTTTGCCATCTCGGACAGTGGAATATCGTGTGTTCTGCAGTATCGATATCCTTGCAATATATGCAGAATTCGTCTTCAGCTCTTTTAAATTTATGTAAATATTTCCGGAATGAACCGTGACCCGATAAAAATTGCGTGAGCCAGTAGTTGATTTGGCCGTTACTTCTTTTGTGCCATGTGGTTAGACTTGGTATTAATTTTCTTGTCCATTCTCTCTTTTTACTCGTCGTCCACGTCTGGTTCCACTTGTATATTGTCATCCCGTAGTTTTTCTTTATCTGCATTTTTTTCTTGATGAATTTTGTCGCGCTCTCTTATTATTAGGTCTAACGGAATTATATTGCCGATGACTAGTGCTGCGTCAGCCGAAATGGTACGGTATGCGGATATTGTTCTTATTGCAACCCTTCTTTGTGTTTTTATTAGCAGGTCTCTGAATTTTTTTATATTCATCGTGTTGGACCAGACCGTCGAGCCATATAATATGATGGATTCTACCATTGATCCCAGAAGTTTCCTTTTGCAATAGCTGGGTCCATTTATATTCGGCATGATTCTGTACAGGTTTGATGTTACCTTTTCTGTTACGTTTTTTACGTGTAAAGTCATGGACATTTTTTCCGCAAATGTAACTCCCAGATACTTTAGGCTTTTCGATGTTGTAATTTTTTCTTCACCTATCTCTATTATTATTGGTCGCGTTTTTCTCCTGTTCCATAACAATACGGCTTCCGTTTTTTCCTCGGCTATTTCCAGTTTATGGTTTTCCATCCAGTCTTTCACTAACGGTATGGTTTCGTTCGCGACTAGTTCTAATTTTTCCTCTGTCCGTGCTTTGGCTACAATTGCAAGATCGTCCGCGTAACAGATCAATGAAACGTCTTGCGGTACTTCCAAGTTCAATACGTCGTCGTAGTATATGTTCCAAAGCAATGGACCCAAAATAGAGCCTTGTGGAACCCCCCTGTTAATTGACATTTTTTCTCCTTCAGAAATTATTGCTCTATTTGTAAGGTAGCTTTGTATGGTCTTCACTAAGTAGGTGCTAATACTTTTTGCTTCAAGTGCTTTAACTATACCTGGCCAAGGTGCAGAATTAAAGGCATTTCTAACGTCAATTGTTACCAGCAAACATAGATCCCGGTATTGATACGCCGCTCTGTTGGATTCGTCGACCAGTTCCTTCACTTTGGTCAATGCATTTATCGTCGACCTGCCCTTCCTGAATCCATACTGATGTTCGTGGAGGCTCCCTTTCATTTCCATTTCCCCTATGATTCGTTTACATAGACATCGTTCATATACTTTGCCTAGTCCGTTTATTAGGCATATAGACCTATATGTAGTTGGGCTATTATTCTTCCTTGGTTTTTCGATAAGTACCACCCTGCCAACTTTCCATATATTCGGGAAGTGGCCTTGTTTCATATAGTTGGTGAGCATTTTCGATACAAGCAGCGCGTAGTCTTTTATTATTTGTTTTGTTATGATTGAATTCTATCTGGTCCTTCTGCTTTTTAACATTGATGTTTTCGCTACTGTCCTTAATTCGTCCGCCGTAATCTCTTCTACCTCTTCGCTATTGTCTTCAATAGGCTTCCACTTAAAGGGCGTATCCGTAGGAAATAAGTTTCCTATTATTTCGCTTTGGGAGTTTTTGCTTAATTTACCTTTATTCCTAGCCATTCCGAACTTCTTGAACACTATTTTATAGGCAGTACCCCATATGTCCGTATCGAGATCCTCTATAAGTTTATCCCAACATTTAATTTTCGCGTTTTTTATTTCGATTTTATATCTATTTTTATCTTGTGTATATTTGTTCGCAATTGCTTGATATTCTAATTCATTTCCGCTTGGTTTTTTATGTGCCTTTAGAAGTTTCTTTTTGCTTTCAATGCATTTTGTCCTTAGTTCTGATAGTGTTTTGTTCCACCAGTAATTTTGTTTTGTCCTGTTTCCTTTTGTGGCAAAACACCTTTGGCCCACCTGTTGGATTGTAAGAATTATTATGTCAGCGTCTATATTTTTTATGTCCTTAAACCTTTTATGCATCATTTCTTGGAACCTTTTCAGACTTTTATCTTTTATAATCCAGCGGTGAGACTTATTTTCGAGGTTTTCTTTTACTTTAATAGCATCTACTTCATAAGTTATGTTTAGGTGTAAGCTTAAGCTTTCCTCTCTATCTAGCACCATCCAGTTCTGTATTAACGGCGCCATGCTGTACGAGCTGATCGTTAGATCAAGATGAGATTTGGTGATACCTCTTACAAAAGTAGGTATATCTCCTTTGTTAACCACCACTAGGTTTAATTGTGTGCACCATTCAACGATTATTCCCCCTCTTTTGTTTTCTGTGGTTGATCCTCATATGTGTGATTTAGCGTTCAGGTCTCCGGCTACAATAACTGGTTTCTTTTGGGTTTTTATCGCTGATTCTAGCTTGTTTAATGTCTTATTTACCTCATCCTGTTGAATGTTTGGTGAAATATAGCAGGAAAAAACTGTGAACATGTCTAGTTCGACCCAGACAAACCCGTGGTCCGATCCTTCGCTATGCACTACAATGCGTTTATTTATAATTCTTATGGCCGCGTTTATGTTCTTGTCTATGTAGCACTCGGTGTTTAAGATAATTTTAATGTTTGGCTCCGACACAATCACTATATCTATATTATATTTATGAATGTTCACCTGAAGGGCATCGTGCGCCGCTCTAGTTCTGTCCAGGTTTATTTGCAGAAACTTATACATTGCTAGTAATTTTTCATTCTCTTCTTGCTCATGAACCCTTCACTTGCTGCTCCTGTTTTACTTTTTGTTGGGCCTTTTTCTTGTCCTGAGATTTTTTCTCCCACATTTCTTTCACCAGTGATCTGTATGTAGGACAGGCCATCGTTCCACTTTGGTGTCCTGGGGTCTTGCATTCATGGCACTTTGCCTCATTTTTGCAATTTGCATGGTTATGTCCCTTTTCCCCACACCTCCTACAGGTGAATCTGAGGTCCAGTTCGTCGTTTTGACAGTCTTTAGTTTCGTGTCCATATTGTTTGCATTTTCCACATCTGGTTGGAGAAATTATTTCATGTATGGGACAATAATTCCAGCCAATCTTGAAAAATGATTTTTTCCGCAGCAATTCAATTGCCAGATTTTTTGGTAATGACACTGTAGCCACTTGCCTTAGATTATCCCTCGTCATTTTCAGGGTGTGGACTATGATGTCGTCTTTCCTTACGCTGGTTCTTAAAAAGCAATGCAAACTTTCCTCTATTTCTTCCTTGGCAGTCACTTCGTCTATTTCTCTTATAATGAGGCTAGTTCTATTAGGTAGTCGTCTCACCTCTCGGATTTCGGCTCCCATATTATCGGTTGTTATTTTTTGGAACGTTTCTGCCGCACCGTCCTTATTTTCTTTCAAGGTTATGCGCATTTTACCTGTACTTGTTTTTTGGACCTTTTGTATGTTAACTCCGATTTCTTCGGTGTTTATTTCCCTTTTCATTTTTTTTAGCATTTCGGCGTAAGATGTGTTTTCATCGCTTTTAGATACTTCAATGGTTTTCACTCTTTCCCCTATAGATTTATCTCTCCGACCGTGTTTCACACAGATTAGCATTTTCAGATTCAGGTCTTTAAATGCGTATTCAATTAGCTTCCGTATTGTTTCTAAGTCCTTTTTGTCTTCGGTACTGGTCGCGATGTAAATTTCTTCTGATTCGGTCCATTTTATTTTGTACCTTAACTTGAGTAGGCATCTATATATATATATATATATATATATATATATATATATATATATATATATATATATATATATATATATATATATATTTAAATAAGACATTTTTCTTTTGAAACTTGTGTAAATAAACGTACAAATTGATTCAACGTTTCAGGAACGTCCTTTGTTCCTTTGTCAAAATTTATTTTGACAATTACAGAAATTGAAATAAGGTAACTATTTTGAACAAGTACAGATTATGAAACAAGGTAACTAATTTAAATTTAATCTGGATGGGTGTGTTTGACTTCGGGTAGTGGGTCTAGTACATGATGTAGAAGGTGCAGAAGTGGGGACGTCAGGAATAGTTGCAGCATAAGTGTTTGAAATTTCTGGAAGATTTGGAGTTGGTTGAAATTTCGAATCAACTTGTTTAATGATATTCTTCCAAATTTGTGGCATTCTGGAAGTGTCATCTCGTTTATTGAGGGCGTTTGGTCTTCTTTCAATTTCAACTGCTTCTCTAATAATTCTTTCTTGTAAGGTGTATAGAGGTGCAATTAAACGGATATTGTTGGTGTTAATTTGTGTCCTGTATTTAAATGATGTGCAGCTAAAGACGATGATGGATTGTGCTGCTTAATTGCTAGTTGGTGTTCATCGGCTCTCACATATAATATTCTGTTAGTTTGTCCGATATAGGTTCTCGACAGTTGTTGCAGGTATCTCATACACTCCTTGGTTTTCATTAGGAATTTTGTCTTTGGGGTTTCTTAACAGTTGGGACAAAGTTGAATGTGGTTTGAATACCGGTCTGAAGTCGTTTTGGGAAATTTCTTTGCGATTCTGTCTGTAATTCCTTTTATATAAGGTAGAATAACAGGAATCTTCGTTCATTGTTGACAAGTTATTATTTCTTGGTCTTCTTACTTCGTTGGTAATTTTCAATATTTCTTGATCTTTGTATCCATTTTGAACTAGTATTTTATTAATAGTCTTCATCTCTTCCGTTTTAGAATTTTGGTCAGATAAGTGGTAAGAGCGGTATATCAAGGATTTCATAACGCTACGTAATTGACCAGGATGGTGATCGAGAGAGTTCAAGTATCTATTCGTATGTGTTGGTTTTCGATAAACTTTGTGTGTAAATTTACCATTAGGAAGTCTTGTTATTAGGTGTCCAAAAAGGATTATTTTCTTCAACTTCCATAGTAAATTTGATGTTGTCGTGAATGCTGTTAATATGTTCAGAAAATGGTTCAAGTTTCCTTTTCCATGGGGCCAATCAAATGTGAGTCAACATAACAAACCAACATTTAGGTTTTAAATCAGAATTTTCAAAACTCAAAATTAAACTTGTTCCAAATGACATTTTAGTGAGACATAACGTCACTTTTCACCAAATACCTATTGAAGACACGATAAAATTCTAGAAGAAAAACACTCAATAAACCAAGATATACTCAATTGATAAACCACTGCATGCACTCAACCTATTTTACATACAAAGGACAATTTACAAACAAATTCAAGGAGCACCTATGGGCTCGCCACTCTCCAGCTTTTGCAGTGTATATATGGAACATTTTGAAACCACTGCTTTAAATTCTGCAGATTTAAAACCTAAATGTTGGTTTCGTTATGTTGACGACACATTTGTAATTTGGCCCCATGGAAAAGGAAACTTGAACCATTTTCTGGAACATATTAACAGCATTCACGACAACATCAAATTTACTATGGAAGTTGAAGAAAATAATTCACTCCCTTTTTTGGACACGCTAATAACAAGACTTCCTAATGGTAAATTTACACACAAAGTTTATCGAAAACCAACACATACGAATAGATACTTGAACTCTCTCCATCACCATCCTGGTCAATTACGTAGCGTTATGAAATCCTTGATATACCGCTCTTACCACTTATCTGACCAAAATTCTAAAACGGAAGAGATGAAGACTATTAATAAAATACTAGTTCAAAATGGATACAAAGATCAAGAAATATTGAAAATTACCAACGAAGTAAGAAGACCAAGAAATAATAACTTGTCAAACAATGAACGCAAGATTCCTGTTATTCTACCTTATATAAAGGAATTACAGACAGAATCGCAAAGAAATTTCCCAAAACGACTTCAGACCGGTATTCAAACCACATTCAACTTTGTCCCAACTTTTAAGAAACCCCAAAGACAAAATTCCTAATGAAAACCAAGGAGTGTATGAGATACCGTGCAACAACTGTCGAAGAACTATATCGGACAAACTAACAGAATATTATATGCGAGAGCCGATGAACACCAACTAGCAATTAACAGCACAATCCATCATCGTCTTTAGCTGCACATCATTTAAATACAGGACACAAATTAACACCAACAATATCCGTCTAATTGCACCTCTATACACCTTACAAGAAAGAATTATTAGAGAAGCAGTTGAAATTGAAAGAAGACCAAACGCCCTCAATAAACGAGATGACACTTCCAGAATGCCACAAATTTGGAAGAATATCATTAAACAAGTTGATTCGAAATTTCAACCAACTCCAAATCTTCCAGAAATTTCAAACACTTATGCTGCAACTATTCCTGACGTCCCCACTTCTGCACCTTCTACATCATGTACTAGACCCACTACCCGAAGTCAAACACACCCATCCAGATTAAATTTAAATTAGTTACCTTGTTTCATAATCTGTACTTGTTCAAAATAGTTACCTTATTTCAATTTCTGTAATTGTCAAAATAAATTCTTGACAAAGGGAACAAAGGACGTTCCCGAAACGTTGAATCAATTTGTACGTTTATTTACACAAGTTTCAAAAGAAAAATGTCTTATTTAAATATATATATATATATATATATATATATATATATATATATATATATATATATATATATATATATATATCGAAATATTTTTCCTTTTTGACGGCCTCGTTTTCTTTGTCCGATCCTTCTCGCTTTCCCACGAGGAAGATTGTTTCCCCTTCGGTTTCCGTACAAGTCTCATTTTCATCATCTAGAACTATGCTACGGTCCTGGATCTGTATTAGTTGCCCTTGGTTGGGGCGTATTTTTTCTAAGATCCTTTTAATGTTTGGTCTCATTTCGGCGACTTTTTTTACAAATTGTTTTTTTTCCCACTCTCTTGGATCTAAAATCAACACTTTCATATTACTGTCCTTTTTCATTGGGTTTCCTTGTACGATCTTTGTTTTTCTGTAGAATCTGTTGTCCCATTTCCTTTTAGTTAGTTCCCATAATTTTTCATACGTCAGTTCCTCGTTCATAACATTTTCTATTATTTCCGTGTCACTTTCTTCGGGACCATATGTTTGCGTTCCTGCGTTGCACATTTGCTTTGGTTCGGCAGTTTCGCTTTGACCTTCCGAAGTCAACTGTTTTGTGACGGGTCTTTTGGTGAAAATAAATTCTTGTAGATCATTTGTCATTAATTGACTAGATCTGCTTCTTAGTAGGTCTATATTATCTTTTATTTCCTTTTTGGTGTTCGGAAATTCTTTTATTAATTTCATAAGGCATTTGGAAATTCTATCTATGCCATTTATAATTTCCGTCGTTTTTTTAGCGATTTTGTCAGATTCCCTGGAACTTACTGGATCTTCCTCAAGGTCCAATCCTTTTCCTTCCTTTTTCTTTTATGGATCTCCTTCTTCTTCGTCCCATGTGTAGTCGATACATTCAATATTTTTGGCAATTTGCCTTTTCTCCCATGCTCTTGGCGATATTATTGCTGTTAATTTCTTTTTCTTGGCTGCTTGGTCGCACCCACCAATGGGTGTACCAGGATTGCTCATATCCATTATATTATGCTCATGTCACTACTTTGATGAAAAATAAAAGTGATCCTTATGCAAAAAAAAAAACAAAGAAACAAAATAACTATGCACTCAAAAGAGAATTTATTCTCCGCACTAAGGTTAAACCCGAAAAAAACGAAATCCTAATCCTTATACCTAATTAGTCTAGCATTGTAATTACCGACACTTCCTAAGAAGTAAGTAATAACAATAGCTTGTTATTAACAAATCACTGTATTTACAAAGTTTATGTTAAAAGTTACAAGTACTAAATGTTTGAAATTTCACTATTATTGATAAAATTAATATTTACATTCAATATCCTGGGAAATTTTTATTACTTAGTAATAATTTGTTTTACGCCTTCTGATTATCCTACAGGGGTGCAAAATAATTCGTTTTAATTGTTTTTTAATAATAAGTTTAACACAAAAAACCACAAGTCCCTATCTTATTTGGTTATCTGCACACTACCTTATCAGTTACCACACTATTATTAGTAAAATTTAAATTTTAAATTCAAGAACTATTGACCTATATCCCTCCTTAGTTGTATGAGCAAACGCCTTAAGACAATCCTATTCCGCAGGCTAAGATATCATCTCGAAGCCACAACCTTATCCCTGACAGCCAGTACGGATTCAGACCCAACCAGACATATCAAAACTCTCTTGTCAAACTCTATACAAAAATTGCCAAAGCACTAAACCGCAGAAACTTGCCGTTTAGCAATTTTCCTAGACATCAAACAAGCCTTCGACAAGGTTTGACACACGGGACTCATACACGAGAGGGAATGAGCTTTCCTTTAGATAAAGGTTTCGCATTTCGTGTTACTTCACAAAATCTAATAGCGTAAGATTCTTATTTAACAAAGTGTTGAACTGATAGAAATCTTCATAAAATCATTTAGTAACCTTGATTTATTATCACTGATTGATTGATTACTAAAACTAATACCAATGTTCTTAAATTTTTATTTAATGCCAAAGATTCAACTACAAGTACACATTCTGTAATTTTGTTTATATTGGACAAACACTACGAACTTTGATATTAGATTCTCTCGGTAATGATACATGTTGAGAAATAAATAATTATATAAAAGAAATTATGGAATTATATTGTATTTAAAACATTAATACTAGTAAAATGGAATTCCACAGAGTAACGTTAATATAAATTTCATAAAGTGTATAATTATCTTCTGATTGTGTAAGTGTTGGTGACGTCTACGCTAAGAGTACGATGGAAAAAATCTCATTAGAATTAGATTAAGTTGACTTACTCACATTTGAAATGTACTATCACTATGTCTTTATTTTAGGTACAGAATGATTTCCAACCAAGTGCGCCACCTGCTCATTTAGTTAATAATAATAATATTGGTAGTCGTAAACAAAATGTGCGGCAGCATTCTTTCCAAAACAAAATACTTGTGATACCCGAGACATGCGGACCATGTAACAAACGAATTAGGTTTGGACGATCTGTTTTAAAATGTACAGATTGTCGAGCATTATGTCATCCTGAATGCAAAGATTCATTGCCGCTGCCTTGTGTGCCAACCGTAAATACACCACAAAAAGGAGTTGTGGTAAGTGTCGTCTTTTTGTGATTGACAATCATTTAAATTCTTTGAAGGGGACGATTAGTGACTACACTCCTCCATCATCACCAATGGTACCTGCTTTAATAGTGCATTGCACGAAGGAAATAGAAAGTCGTGGTTATAGCGAGCTTGGAATTTACAGAATTCCAGGATCCGAAAAGGAAGTGAAATCTCTAAAAGTAAAACATTGTTTTATTGTTTCTCTCAGTAATGAATAATTTTAGGAAAAATTTTTGAAAGGTAAAGGAGCACCTTGTATTAGTCAAACGGATATACATGTGATTTGTGGGACAGTTAAGGACTTTCTCCGGTTTCTGCAAGAGCCTTTAGTCACATATGCTCGTAGGCCTGATTTTGTGAATGCCGTACAAATGACTGATAAACATGATATTCCGCCTATCCTAAGTCAGATTGTTTCGGAATTACCACAACCAAATCGTGATACGTTAGCATTCTTAATGTTACACCTAAAACGGTAAACAAATCCATCTTATAATAGATTTGTAGACATTTTAAGTTTTTAGGGTTGCTAATATGCCCGATTGTAAAATGCCTATTGAGAATTTGGTGAAAATTTTTGCACCGACAATTATCGGGTACCCTTCTAGTGAGTGTCATCCTTCAGCAATTATGACAGAAACCGGACACCAATTAATGGTTAATATTAATATTTTTTACAATATTTTTTAAGTGTATTTTTTAGATAATGGAGAATTTAGCTAACTTACCCGTTGACTTTTGGGAATTATTTCTATTTAATAATAGTGTGTATAAAACTCCAACTGGTAAATTACAGCAAACGCCTAGTACAGATTCTCTTTTGTATCCTAAAAGTAGAGGTTTATTTAGTCCGTACAGCGTTAAGTAAGTATAGTGTAATGTGTTTTGGTGTAAATTTAATAATTTTGTTATCAGAAGCGCAACAAAGCGGAAGCAGAAATTTTTTCCTTCACCAGATGCATTAATGTAGCTATGTTTTAATATTAAGTTACTAAACCTTGTACTTACACAATAGATTTTATGTTTTTTATTTTATTTATTTTTTTTTACCCATTTAATGTTTATTCTTTTATAAAAATAACATTGTAAATTGAATATTTGTATTTAAATAAAATTAGATTACCATTTTATTATAATCCTGTGTTCACTGGCAGAAACCACACACATAGGTTTTCTTTCTTTCTCTATTGCAATATCGCAAGGATTCACACATAGCAAACAACTAATATAATTTAATAATAATTTACATCAGGTCTACATTAATAAAGGCAAAATTTACACCGATTGGGGCTTGTATTTTTTTTATGTATTTTAATAAAATTAATAATAATTCTTAATACACATTTCTGTAAGTTCGGCGTCTGACCTTTATACTTCCTCAAGTCATGGTAGGTTAATTTAATGTTATTCCTAAGCTTTTGGCTTTTGCTGTATGTTAATGTTGGTATTTTTCTTCACTAAAACGCTGGTGTCAAAGTTATCGAAAACTTTTTTTTTTACTCTGCTATTGATTGTTATAGATCTCGATTTTCTGCAGCTTTTCCTTCTAAAATTTCTTTTATTGGGGTAGACGTAAATATTTGTGAGTGTTGCTTTTTCCCACAATATTTTCCTTTTTCGTAGTTCCAGAATATCCAGGAACTGTATATGTGTTTTGTAACTGGTTTCATGTTAGTTCAGTTGATCGGCCCATTTCCACAGTTTTTCCTTCAGGCTTTGGTCCGGAGAAGAAATGTTTTTGGACTTGAGTCAAATTCATATTATGTTATGGTTTTTTTCTCAGATTCGAACTTGGTACCTTTCACTTACTAGTCTGACACCTTGACCGCTGAGCCACTGAGTAATCCAATATATATTTTTTAGAAATATATATATATATATATATATATATATATATATATATATATATAACTTTTTTCGTGGTTGCGCAGAAGTTTATTGCGCATGTTGCACCGTAACTTATTGCACAGGTGTATTGCGCTAAAAACTCCGCGTATTATTGGAATCCATATAGGTTTCATTTCCACACTAGCTTGGCTTATTGGATTTTCTGTTAGTGCGATGTATGTGACTTCTTAGAGTTTCCGACGAGTTGTGTTCTCTTCCTTTGCTACTATCTGTATGTTATTCCATTCGATGCGGTGGTCTTCGTTCCAGACATGTTCGGCGATTCTTGATTTTCCTGTTTCGCCCTTGCGGTCGTTGTTCTTATGTTCATGTGTTCTCACTTTCCGTGTTCTACTGCTCTCTCCTATGTATGGTCTGCCGCATTTTCACATGGTAGGTTGTATACACAATTCTTCGAGTTCTCATCGTCAATGTGTGGTTCGGTTTTGGTTAGTATTCGCCTGAGCGTTCTGGTCGATTTGAAGGCAGTGTGTATCTTGTATTTGCTGCCTATCCTTCGTATTTTGTCTGAGGTACCTTGTATATATGGTATTATCGCTGTATATTTAGGCTCTTCTTTTTCGGTTACGCTTACCCTATTTAGGTTAGGTGTTACATCGGGGTAGCCATTTTCTTTGAGTGTTTTAGCGATTTTTTCTTCGTTTAGATCCTCTTGTTTTGAGCATATTGTTTTCGCTCTGTCGTACAAGCATTTTGCCACGCCTAACTTCACGTTCTTGTGGTGATTGGAGTTGTAATGTAGGTACCTCCCCGTGTGGGTAGGTTTCTTGTGTACACTTGTGAAAGTGTTGCCATTCCTGTGTACAAGTACATCCAGGAATGGCAGTTTTGTTCCGACTCCAATTCTATTGTGAATTTTATGGAGGGTGCTTAGATGATTTAGGAATTCATCTAGGTTATGCTTACCGTGTTGCCAAACTACGAAAGTATCGTCCACGTATCTAAGCCACATCCTTGGGTTCTCCGTGAATTCGGATATCGCTTGGTCTTATAAGTCTTCCATATGTATGTATATATGTGTGTATATATATATATATATATATATATATATATATATATATATATATATATATATTGCTCACTATGGGTGACAGTGGATAACCCATCACCATCCCAAACTCTTGTTGGTAGAATTTGTCTTCTACCTGGAAACATGTAGTTTTGATGCATACCGTCAGCAGTTCCATTATTGTGTTTACCAAGAGTTGCGTGCGCTCACCTAACGTTTCATCCTTTTCCAGCTTATCCGTCATGCTGGTTAGTGCCTTATCGGGGGGCACATTTGTGAATAGGCCAATGTGCTAATGAGTGACAAGGTTCACCTTGTCACCCATTAGTACACTATCTGCTAGGCATCATCACACCCTTATCGGAAAAACCGAATCTGTGGTCAAGAATACACAGCACTTCATGGAAACCATCAGAAACTTTCAACCAAACCACAAAGAAATACTGGTAAGCTTCGACAATGTGAGCTTATTCTCAAATGTGCCCACTGATAAGGCACTATCATAAGGGACAAGCTGGAAAAGTATGAAACGTTAGACGACCCACGCAACTCTCTGTAAACACAATAACGGGACTTCTGAAAATATGCATTAGAACTACATATTTCCAGGTAGAAGACAAATTCTTCCAACAAGAGTTTGGGATGGTTCCCCACTATCACCCATAATGAGCATTATATATATATATATATATATATATATATATATATATATATATATATATATATATATATATATATATATATATATATATATATAGGGTGTCCCGCGACTCGACCGACAAACTTATACTATATACTGTGGCGGTCATTACGTTCAAAAAATGTTATATGAACTATAGGTGAATTTAAATAAAAAAAGAGAAAAGAAAATTGATTCATAAATTGATAATTAACACAAAATTACAGTAACTGTTCAACTTCATTTAAAACTACTTCAGCGTTTCCAAATCCATCTTTTTCTACACAACGATTCGGGAAAGATCCTGTCTCTCTTAAACAGAGAAAAACGTTTGAAAATGTGTGATGAGGATCAATGTGATCTAGGTATCGCTTGAGGTACTCCGCAGATGCAGCACGTCCACTTCCATTGCAAAAACCATACTAGAAAATCATATCAGAATATTCTACATTAGTAAAACGCGGCATAATTGCTTAAATTAATATTACAGCACAAAAGTCATTAATTTGTCAATCATACATTAATTGGTCAAGGCTTACTAACTTATAGGAATTCACCTATAGGTCATATAACGTTTTTTGATTGTAATGACCGCCGGGATATATTTTATAAGTTCATCAGTCGAGTCGCGGAACACCCTATACTATATATATATATATATATATATATATATATATATATATATATATATATATATATATTATATAGAGTTAGTTAAAAGTATGGAGACGACGATTTATTGTCATTAATATTCATTTTAGGAAATTATGTTCAATACAAAAGTTTGTTATGAAATTATTATTTACATTTGAGAATACTTGAATTATTTTTTTCTTCAATTGTTTTCAAGTTATGACGTCATCGATATTTTTTTGAAATGACAACCTATATTTCTGATTATTGATTTCGATAGTACATTCTATTCTCTTTTCAACGGTATACAATTTTCAATATGTTACATTTGAAAAAAATTGAGAAAAAGTGCCTTACTGTTCAAATATTAAAGATCCATAAATTAGCAGAATTCATCTAGATAGACAAAAGCGAGGCGATAAACAAACTCGAGCGAGGTAACTTTATCAGTGGTTATTGTTTATGTCAAATATTGCAAATAAATTAGTCTAGTTACCGTGTTAATTAATTCTGCTAATTTAATGGATCTTTAATATTTAAACATTAACGCACTTTTTCTCAATTTTTTTCAAATGTAACATATTGAAAATTGTACACCGTTGAAAAGAGAATAGAATGTACTATTGAAATCAATAATCAGAAATATAGGTTGTCATTTCAAAAAAATATCGATGACGTCATAACTTAAAAACAATTGAAGAAAAAAATAATTCAAGTATTCTCAAATGTAGATAATAATTTCATAACAAACTTTTGTATTGAACATAATTTCCTAAAATGAATATTAACGACAATAAATCGCCGTCTCCATACTTTTAACTAACCCTGTATATGGAAGACTTTAAAGACCAAGCGAAGCGATATCCGAATTCACGGAGAAACCAAGGATGTGGCTTAGATACGTGGACGATACTTTCGTAATTTGGTAACACGGTAAGCATAAACTAGATGAATTCCAAAATCATCTAAATAGCCACTAATCCTCCATAACATTCACAATGGAATTGAAGTCGGAACAAAAACTGCCATTCCTCGATGTACTTATACACAGGAATAACAACACTTTCACGACAAGTGCACCTACAAGGAAACCTACCCACACGGGGAGATACCTACACTACAACTCCAATAATCACAAAAACGTGAAGTTAGGCGTGGCAAAATGTTTGTACGAGAGAGCGAAAATAATATGCTCAAAACAAGAGGACCTGAATAAAGAAAAAGAAAATATCGCTAAAACACTAAAAGAAAATTGCTACCCCAATCTAACACCTAACCTAAACGGCTAAAGGGTAACCGAAAAAGAAAAGCCTAAATATACAGCGATAATACCATGTATACAAGGTACCTCAGACAAAACACGAAGGATAGGCAGCAAATACAACATGTGCACTGCCTTCAAATCGACCAGAACGCTCAGGGGAATACTAACCAAATCGAAACCACTCAATGAAGATCAGAACTCCAAGAATTGTGTGAACAATCTACCATACGAATGCGGCAGAGTATACATAGGAGAGAGCAGTAGACAACTCAAAGTGAGAACACAGGAACATAAGAACAACGTCCGCAAGGGCGAAACAGAAAAATCAAGAATCGCCGAACATGTCTCGAACGAAGACCACCGCATCCAATGGGATAACATACAGGTAGTGGTAAAGGACGAGAACACAACTCGTCGGAAACTCTAAGAAACCACATATATCGCACTAGCAGAAAATCCAATAAGTCAAGCTAGTGTGGAAATGAAACCAACATGATTCCAATAATACGCGAAGAGCTTAAGCACAATACACCTAGGCAATAAGTTACGGCGCAACATACATTGGATTACTCAGTATCTCAGCGGTAAGGGTCTCAGACTAGTAAGTGAAAGGTATGAAGTTAGAATCTGAGTGTAGTAAAGTGCTTGGGAAAAAATTATATATAACATATAAATTCGACTCAAGTGAGAAAACAGTCCTTCTCAGGACTAAGCCTGATGAGGGTAGCAGAGTCCGCTTTCGAAACGTCGCGCTCAAAAAGCAAAAACTGTGGAAATGGACCGATCAACTAATCCAGGGACTGGTATTAATTCTCCAAATGAGAGGTTTTGTTTAATTTTCGTTTATTTCTGCTTCCATTCTTTGTGCTACTATATCCTCGCTTGGTTCATCTCTTTCATCTCTTGTATTTGTTCATTTTTAGGAATCGGCTCATTTAAGTTTGTTGGTGTTAGGTTTTCTGGAGGGACAAACCCTTCTGCGCTGAAAACATCAGCGTTGACAGGAAATATTCCCGTTACCTCAAAACCTTTAATAGCTTTTTCGATAGTTGTAACCTTTCTGAAAGCTTTGTTGAACAAATCAGCAATGATGCAGGGCATAATTTCTTTTCCTGGGTGATTTTTCATAAATTTATCACATTCTGAGTAATGTGCTATCTTCAAAGGATCGTATAAAGTAATGTCTAGTGGTTAATTCGGTGCGATGTATGTGAAGAAATCGGGTGTGATATGATTTTGACGCAGTCTTATGTTGCGCGTAGCACGTATTTTGGATAATATATGAACGTAAGTTTGCACGAAAATTTTTTATTGTCTGAGCATTATGTAAGTTGGTGTAAATGCTACGCTACTGGAATTTTTAGTAAAGCGTTGAATATTATTAAAATCGTGTATGAGAAATAATGATTCAGTAACATCCCTAGTGAGCCAACAATGAATAAATACTAGTGTATTTGATCACTGTATTTTAAGTAATGTGAGTTTAAAATCGCTGTAGTGTGGCGTGTGAATTTATGATATGTTGAGATTGTATTAAAGTATAGAAGAACATGTACGTATATTTTTGCTTGTATAAATGACACAATATTGCAGAACGGAAAATTGAATGTATGCTCAAAGACATGGTTTTGAATTTACTGAATTTTGTGAAAGGAAAGTTTGCGCACATGTAGAACTTTCATAAAATGTTGAATCCAGTTCTGAATGTTATGTGGTCAATCTGAATGCGAAATTAGGAAATTTTAAAATGGCTGATAGATATTAAATCCTAATAATAGCGCATTAAATGCAAAAACTAATAGAATTAAAGACTTACAAATTGAGAATAGGCTTTGAAAGTCTAAGCAATCTAGCTTGCCTACAAAGATGACGAAGGTCAGGTGCTATAAGCAATATGAGTAAGTACGTTAAGCTGCCCGCTCCCCTACTTTATATTTATTAAAGATTATTTACGTTATTTGATTGCTCCCCTTTTGCACTCCCTTGCTCCAAATATCTTTTTTTACACCACCCAGGTCGGAAAACTACTTCCCAAGTTTAACAAAAAAAATCGTGTACCTTTCGTTTGCACTTTTATTACACCACTAAAGGTTTAGATTGTACTCCCTAACACATTTTCTACAATCGAACATTACAAACTGGCTCGTCTCTTTCAACTTATTGCACGTTTTTGATGTTGGATTGCACTCGTTCTGCGCTCTTATGCACCACGTTTTTATTTTTTTTGCATTATTTACAATCATTACGCACCACTAAAAATTTAGATTGTATTATTTGACACATAAAGTCAAAAAAAATGTCAAAATTGTCCAAAATGTCGAAAATATCGAAAGTGGCGACAATGTAGAAAATGCCGAATATGTCGATAGTGTCGAAAATGTCGAAAATGATGAAAATGTCAAAATTGTCCAAAATGTCGATAAAGTCGAAAATATCGAAAATACATAAGACCGAAAATATCGGAAATATCGAAAATATCTAAAATATCGAAAATGTCGAAAATGTTCAAAATGTCGAAAATACCGAAAATGTCGAAATGCCGAAAATATCGGAAATGTCGAGAATGTGGAGAATGTCGAAAATGCCTAAATGGCGAAAATGTCGAACATTACCAACTGGCCCCCCACCTTGAATTTATTGAAGTTTTTTATGTTGTTGGATTGCACTCGTTCCGCACTCCTACGCACTACATTTTTTCTTTTCCGCTGTTCAGTTTATTGAGTTTTGAAAAAAAACGGCGTTCTCGTGCCCTACACCTCCCACTTCAATTAAATCGATTTTTTCTTTATTTATCACATTGCACCATTATACACCACTAAAGTTTTGAATTGCACTTTTTTTACACCATTGGGTCTGGTAAATCATGAACAAAAATGATTTTTCTCGACTTACCTCTTGCACTTACGTTGCACCACTAAACTTGTTGATTGTGCTTCATTTGATTCATTACATTACTAACCTCCACAGTTCGTAAAAAAATGTAGTAGTGTTGGATTGTCCTTGGGTGCCCCAATATCCACCAATTACGTTTTTTGTGTTCTTACGTCTACAGTGTTAAACATTTTTCACAACCGGAAGCTTGTCCTTACTACAAAAATTCGGATTCGACATTTTATAGCTTGATGACATCATTTTGGATTTCACTTTCAAAAAAATGTCAGCCTATGAATTCAAAATATTATCTAGTGCCCTCCCATTTAAAAAATCCTTGTGTGGTTTGGTAACATTTATATTGCATCGTTGCGCACCGCTAAAACTTTAACATTCCTAGTGTTACCACGTTCTTAACAAAAAAAATTATGCTAGATGGAGACACATTCGAATGCAATTTGATTGTAATTTTCATTTAAAGTATACATTCATTCTGAATATACCATTTCACATAATCCTTTTTAGTACTTAAACAGAAAAGAACTCACGATGAATTAAAAAAATTAGAGATAATACAGTTCTATTTCCAACTCTCGCACCTACAGGGAAAGTTATCGCAATAAGTCAAAACATTCGAAATAAAACTGAGACCGGAATCAGTGTGCTGATTAATTGGGGAACAAATCCAACAGTTCGAAAAATAGTAATCTTCCAAAAAAAAACGTGTGTAATAAAAATGCAAACTTTTACGATTATCAATTGGTATATCTAAGTTGTTTTGATGTTTTTCCTAGACCTGGAAGTAAATCCTTTACCGATTAAGTATGTGAAGTTATCTCAGCATTGCATTGATTTATCTTATATAGTCCAAATTAAGTTAAGATTAAACACACAGGAGTGAAAGCCAGGAGATTTCTCGGCGCGCCGGTAGGAGCACTGGGCGTTTGAGAACGCCGACCCCTTTACGGTTTCAACTGCTCCCCATTACACACGGCAGTGGCGGACACTGCCGTTTGAGTGAAATGGTCCACTGAGGAGACTACTCAATAATGGTTTTGTCATTTTATAAACATACGTATAGTAGGAATAATTTTAAGCAGATAAGTAAGAACGAGACGTTATTTTTTCAAGCGCCGTGCGTCGCTCATGCCAAATTCTCTCCGCCCCTGCAGACACATTATGTTTTCATTGTATAATAACAATTACAGTCCGTAAAACTTTTTCTTTCGCTAACTTAAAAGCAATATTTTTTTTTTATTTAGCGTGTTTGATTAGAATTTAATTAACACATAACTGGGATTTGCAGTCCCCACGGCTTATCAATTTTTAAACCAAAAAATGTGTACTAAGAAAATTTACTTAACCTAAACTTTTTCTAAAGGTAACGCTCTGATAGCGTATTCATCAATTCTTAAAGCATAATTATTCATACCTATTACACTTAATTAACGAATATTTTTATAATTATTTATTAAATTTCGCACTGTTTCTGAAGCTAAACGTTTTTCTAAAAAAAAGAGAGCAATAACTTTTTTTATCATTTAGGGCATTTGATTAGAATTTAATTAGCTCATAATTATGGTATAATAATTCGCTTGACTTTGTCCTGAATTTTTAAAATTATTTATCCGTTTTAAACCATTAGACACGCAAATGAAAAAAAAAGTGCATTTAATTAGCATTTAATTACTGAATACCTTTTCAGTTATTTAATAATTTTCTAAACCTTTCTATCTTTTTCTAAAGCAAACAGAATAGTGAGTTTAAATTAAAAGAGTAATATATTTTTTTTATTTAGCGCATTTATTTAGCACTTATTACCATAATATAAAAACTACATTCTTTTGAATTTGCTCTGACAGTAGAATTATTATTAACCATTGGACATGTAGTGTACAAAGAACATACTCTCGCTTAGTGTATTTAATTATCGAATACTTTTATAATTATTTATTAATTTTTGAACTATGAGCTAGTTACTTTATGGTTTAATTATAATTATTTGTCTAATCTTCGATCCGCTGGTGCATTACATTTTTAATGAGCACATTTAATTGGCGCATAATTAGGGATAATGGTAATTATGTTCTGCAGATATTGCTCTGTCAGTTTTAAGGATGTCTCTCTTGCGGTGCACACGATCTCACGTCTAACTTTAATCCTTCGCACGATCTTCCGTCCGTGGAGAAAGTTATGTCATAGGGAGGCGCTAATCCCAGAAATGAAGTTCCGTCCAGCGGAAAAATGTAATTAACGTGTTATATGCTTATCTACTAGCTTCTTATTAAAAGTACATTAGGTATTTTTCAATAATGTTTCTAGAAATTCTGTATTTCCGGGACGGGACTTCGAGTACGCTCATATCTTGATCACTCATGATCGTTAGGAACACACTATGTGTGGAAACAAATTTTAAGTAGATTGGGTGAAGAGCTAAGGTTAGTAATACATTTTTCCTTATTTAGCGTATTTGATTAGCATTTAATTAGCAACTAAGTTTGCTGTAACAACTGAATTCACACACCTATTTATCAACTTTTATACCAAAGAATCTACACTAAGAAAAGGCATGATTAATTAATTGCCAAATACTATTATAACTATTTATTCATTTTCTAACTACTGTTTCTAAACCTAAATTTTTTCTAAAGCTAACAGAATACTGAGTATAACAAAAGAGCATTTTTTATTTGACGCATATGGTTAGCACTTAATTAGCAAGTAATTATGGTATAATAGCGATAGGTTTGTTATGATGTAACCAGATATTCCATTAGTATGTTAAGTTTTCAGCGGTGATTAAATTTTGCCAAATTTTCTTATTAATTGTAACATTTTTTATTATTAGCCTTCGTGCGTTAGAGGGCGTTCTGATTTATCAAAGCGGTTTAATAATATTTGATCTATTAAAAATCGACCTTTACTAAAATAAAATTAGATTCCGTAGTTAGCTTTCTCAAATACATTCCCTAACTATTATATCAGGCTTACATTTGCGTTCTCAGATTTTATACAAAATCTGTTATCACTGAAGGTGATAACTGTAATTGTTATCCAAACGTTTAAATTTGTAAAGAATTAATAAAAATAGATGATTTTGTTCCCAATTTTTATTAGATGTAATGATTTAAATTTTTTCGCAACCTTTGAACATTATTCACAAATAAATGAGGGATATCATCGACATATTTGTTAGTAGCAACCCCAAACTATTGCTATGTATTATTTCTCTCCATTAAATTCTATATCTACATAGTCTCAATTAAGTTACCTTTCAAACAAGAAAAAACTACATCGGTTCATCCGTTTGGGTGCTACGATGCCACAGACAGACGCACAGATATGTAAAGAAACAGATACACATATTCATAGCTAAGAATACTCTCCATTAACTGACCTTTCAAAGAAAAAAAAAAACTAAAAAAAAAGAAAGAGTAGATCAAAACCATAACCAGTTCATCCGTTTGGAAGCTACGATGCCACAGACGGACACACAGTTACACAGAGCACCAGATACACACGTTACACTTATAACATCCCTATTTTTCGTCGGGTTTAATAAGATTTTCTTGAATCATTGCTAAGAATTCTCTCGATTAAGTCACCTTTCAAACCAAAAAAAAAAAAAAACTAAATCAAAAGCGGTTTATCTGTCTAGTAGGAGCTACGATGCCACGGATGGACACAAAAACAGATGCACGTATACACACGTTAAACTTATAACACCACTCTTTTATCGCCGGGGGTTAAAGAATTTTCTTGAATTATAGCTAAGAACACTTTCGACTAAGCTACCTTTCAAACCAAAAAAAGTAGTCAAAAGCTGTTCATCCGTTTGGCAGCTACGATGCCACAGATAAACAGATTCACATATGCACACCATAAATTTATAACACCTCACTTGTTTCGTCGGCGGTTAAACATTCTTTTAATCATAGCTAAGTACATTTTCGATTAACTAACCTTTCAAACTAAAAAAAACTAAATCAAAATCGGCTCATCCGTTTGGGAGCTACGATGCCACAAACGGACACAGGGAAACAGATACGCTCGTTAAACTTATAACACCCCCTTTTTTTATCGGGGTTAAAAAAAATTTCTTGAATTATTGTTAAGAACACTCTCGCTTAAATCACCTTCCAAACCAGAAAAAACTAAACAACATCGGTTCATCTGTTTGGGAGCTACGATCCCACAGACAGACACACAGGTACACTGAGAAACAGATACATACACACACACGCACACGCACACGCACACGCACACGCGCACGCGCACGCACACACACGCACACGCACACGCACATGCACACGCACACACACACACACACACACACGCACACTCACACACACACACACACACACACATGTATATACATATATATATATATATATATATATATATATATATATATATATATATATATATATATATGCACAGTAAACTTATAACATATCTTTTTTTCGTCGGGGGTTACATTTTTTTTTGATTGATAGCTACGAACATTGAATTAACTCACCTTTCAAACCAAAAAAAACTAAACCAAAATCGGTTCATTCGTTTGGGAGCTACGATACCACAAACAGACACACAGAGGAACAGATACACAGATACCCTTATTAAACTTATAGCACCCCTCCTTTTTCATCGGACTTAAAAAAATTCTTGAATCATTGCCAAGAACACTTTGGCTTAAGTCACCTGCCAAACCAAAACAAGCTAAGCAAAATCAGTTCTTGCGTTTTGGAGCTATGATGCCACAAACAGACAGATACACAAAGAAACAGATACACAGATAAGCATGTTAACCTTATAACACCCCTCTTTTTTTGCAGGGGGCTAAAACTCTTTTCTGAATCATAGTTAAGCTCGATTAGGTCACCTTTCAAACCAAAAAGACTAAATCAAAATCTATTTATACGTTTGAGAGCTACGATGCCACAGATACACAGATACACTCGTTAAACTTATAACACCTCTTTTTTTTCGCCGCGGGTTAAACAATTTTCTTAATCATAGCTATGCAACCTTTCAAACAAAAAAAAACTAAATTAAAATGGGTTCTTCTGTTTGGAAGCTACTATGCCACAGACATATACACAGATACACAGTGACACAGATACGTACGTTAAACTTATAACACCCCTTTTTTTTCGTCTGGGGTTAAAACATTTTTTTGAACACTCTCGCTTAAATCACCTTCGAAACAAGAAAAAACAAAACAACATCGGTTCATCCGTTTGGGAGCTACGATTTCACAGACAGGCACACAGGTACACTGAGAAACAGATACACACACACACACGCACGCACGCACGCACGCACGCGCGCGCGCACGCGCACACACACACACACACACACACACACACACACACACACACACACACACACACACACACACACACACATATATATATATATATATATATATATATATATATATATACATATATATATGCACAGTAAACCTACAATACATCTCTTTTTTCGTCGGGAGTTAAATTTTTTTTTTGAATGATAGCTACAAACACTCAATTAACTCACCTTTCAAACAACAAAATTAACCAAAATCGGTTCATCCGTTTAGGAGCTACGATGCCACAAACAGACACACAGAGGAACAGATACACAGATACCCTTATTAAACTTGTAGCACCCTTCTTTTTTCATCGGACTTAAACAAATTCTTGAATCATTGCTAAGAAGACTGGCTTAAGTCACCTGCCAAACCAAAAAAAGCTAAGCAAAATCGGTTCTTGCGTTGGGGAGCTACGATGTCACAGACAGACACAGATACACAAAGAAACAGATATACAGATACGCATGTTAACCTTTTAACAACCCTCTTTTTTGGCAGGGGGTTAAAACACTTTTTTGAATCATAGTTAAGAACACTCTCGATTAAGTCACCTTTCACACCAAAAAGACTAAATCAAAATCTATTTATACGTTTGGGAGCTACGATGCCACAGATACACAGAGAAACAGATACACTCGTTAAACTTATAACACCCCACTTTTTTCGACGGGGGTTAGACAATTTTCTTCAATCATAGCTACGCCACCTTTCAAACAAAAAAACAAAATCGATTTTTCTGTTTGGGAGCTACTATGTCACAGACAGATACACAGTGACATAGATACGCACGTTAAACTTATAACACCCCTTTTTTCGTCAGGGTTTAAGTCGATTAAGTCACCTTTCAAACTAAAAAGCTAAATCAAGATCTATTCATTAGTTTGGGAGTTACGATGCCACAGACACACAGAGAAACAGATACACACGTTAAACTTATAACACCCCTCTTTTTTTTGTTGGGGGTTAAACATTTTTTTTCAATTATAGTTATGCCACCTTTCAAACAAAAGAAACCAAAGCAAAACCGATTCTTCTGTTTGGGAGCTACTATGCCACAGACAGACACACAGATACACATGTTAAACTTATAACACCCTTCTTTTTTCGTCAGGGGTTAATAAAACGAATAACTCAAAAACAAATATTTGAATTTTTTCCATCCTTGTTAAATCCGTTTCTTAAAACAACGATAGAAATTTAGTTAGATGGCATAAAGTAAAACCAGGTTTAGTGGTGCACAGTCAGTAGTGAAGTATAAATAAGTATAAATTCAAGCAAAAGAAAAAAAATAAAGTTAATGTTATACAAGTGGGGGAGTGGAAAGGTAGGGTCTTTAATTAAAATTGGTCCACTACTTCATAAAAAATCATAAATTTGGGGGTTAGTTATTTATGTTCAGAAACGATTCTCAAACATTTGTTAGGGCACGAAAAATTCAAAATTTTAACGGTGCAAAGTAGTGCAACATAGGTATAAATCAAAGGTAAAGAAGAAACCCAATTTGTGGGGTAGGGGATACGGTCTGATAATGCAATTTGTTGAAAATTTACCAGTCCAAAACGGTGCAAAAGAATAGAATGTAGTGTACGGAGCTCCGAGCGAGTCCTATCCAACAACATAAGAAGGGGTCAATAAATTAGAAATGGGGTAAGTCCAGTTAGTAATGTTCGGAATCGATTATCGGACATATTCTGGTAAGTGCAATCTAAACTTTTATTGGTACATAATGCAAAGTGCTAGCTATAGGTAAAGAAAAAACTTTTTTGTTAAAGTTAGAGAGGCAAAGGAAAAAAAATGTGGTCCATAAGAGTGCAGAACGAATGCAATCCAACAACATATTCTTCTTCTTAGGGTGTCTTCTCTCTATGGAGGTTGGCGATTATGAAGGCTATACGGATTTTAGGTGTTGCCGCTTTGAATACCTCTAGTGTTGTGCAATTGAACCACTTCCACAGATTTCTCAGCCAAGAGATAGAATTTTTTCCAATTATCTTTCCCTGTATAATTGGCCGAAATCTTTCGTACTTAGGACCTCTGATGATGTGATCCTTGCCTAACTCCTCTGCCAATATTTATATCATCTGACACTTCACCATCCACTCTAATTGTTACTTTTTGATTTCAGTATAATTTTTGGATAAGATTTATTATTTTTCCGTCTATGCATTTCTCTTTAAGTATGTAGTTAAGTTTAAGATTACGCACTCTGTCAAAATCACATTCGTAATGAATAAAGCATAAGTGTAGTCCAACGTTTACACCTAGACTTCTTTGTGATAGTGTATTTATAGCGCAAAACCCTTCTCTGGTTCCAATTCTATTCCGGAATCCGAACTGGGTTTTAACAATGTTCTTCTCGAGCTTCTGATACATCCAGTTGTGTATTATTTTTAATTATACTTTTAACGCAGGGCTCATAGTGCTCAATAGTCGGTGTTCTGAACATTCCTTCGCCCTCTCTTTGTTTGGGATTGTTACAAACGTTGAACGAAGCGATTCATCCCGTATGCTACCTGTATCGTAAATGGCATTGTACAGATCTTTCAGTATATTCAAATTATGTTTATCTATTAACTTTAATGATTCCACCGGTATTTAATCTGGTCCAACTGTCTTAATATCTTTGGAGTTCTTAATAGCATGCTCAATTTCGTCAGTAGTAATTCTTTGACAGGTGACAATGGCTCTATTTGGTAAGCGTCGTCTCTTTCATCTGAGAATCCAACAGCATAATAAAACGTTAAATAAATTAAATGTGGAGGGGGCATTCAGTAATGTTTCGAATCAATTATCGGATATTTGTTAAAAAGTGTAGTCCAAACTTTTAGTTGTACATAATGGTGCAATCCCAGTGCAAGCGAAGAGTAAATCAAAAAATCACTTTCGTAGAGGTGGGGGGGGCTAGAGTTCACGAACGCATTGTGTTCAAAATGTAGCAACCTGAACAGTGCAAAAGAAAAAAAATGTGGCACATAAAAGCGCAGAACGAATACAATTCAACAATATAAAAAACATTAAATAAATTAAACGTGAGGGGGCAGTCAATAATGTTCCGAATCGATTATCGGATATTTGTTAAGAAGTGTACTGCACACTTTTAGTGGTGTATAATGTGCAATCCCAGTGTAAGCGAGAGATAAAGTAAACAATCACTTATTTTTAAGTGGGGGGGGATAGAGTCCAGGAACGCATTCAGTTCAAAATGTAGCAACCTGGACCGTGTAATCCAAAAACGTGCAATAAATTAAAGAAGGGGGGTCAGTTAGTAATCAGACATATATTGAGTAGTGCCAAACATTTAGTGGTACATAATGGTGCAATACAAGTGGAAGGTATAGGTAACGGAAAACACATTATTGTTAAATTGGGGGTGAGGCTAAGGTCCGGAAACGTAATTTGTTCAAAGATTACCAGCTATCACCACACAAAAATGTGCCCCATAAAAGCACAAAACAAATGTAATTGAACATCATAAAAAACGTTAAATAAATTAGAAGTGAGGGGGGGGAGGCAGTAATGTTCCTAATCAATTATCGGATATTTGTTAAGAAATGCAATCCAAACCTAGTGGTTCATAATGATGCAATCCTAGTGCAAGCGAAAGGTAAAGCAGTAAATGACTTTCGTTGAAGAGGGGGGGGGGAGGTTGAGGTCATAGTCCAAGAAGACAATTTGTTCAAAATTTAGCAATCTAAACAGTGCAAAAGGAAAATGTAGTTCATAGCAGTGCAATCCAAAAACGTTCAATAACTAGAAAAAAGGAGGAGGGCAGTGCAATCTAAACCTTTAGTGGTACATAATGGTGCAATACAAGTTCAAGTTTTACATAAAGAAAAACTCATTGTTAAAGGGGGGGGGGGCTGAGGTCCTAAAACGTAATTTGTTAAAAGCTTAACAGCCATGACCACACAAAAGAAGAACAATGTGGTCCACAAAAGCACGAACGAGTGCAATCCAACAACATAAAAAACGTCAATCAGTCAGTAATGTTCCGAATCAATCATCTTATATATGTTAAGAAATGCAATCCAAACTTTCACATAATGGTGCAATCCAAGTGCAAGCAAAACGTAAAGCAAAAAATGACTTTTGTTGAAGTGGAGGGGACTAGAGTCCAGGGACTCAATTTAGCAACCTGAACAGCCCAAAAGAAACATGTGGTTCATAGGAGCGCAGAACCAGTGCAATCCAACAACGTTCAATAAATTCGGAATCGATTAGCGGATATATGTTAGGAAGTGTAATCCAAACCTTTAGTGGTACATAATGGTGCAATACAATACAAGTGCAAGCTATACGTAAAGAAAAACCACATTATTCTTAAAGTGGAGGAGGGGGTCCTAAAATGTAATTTGTTCAAAGCTTAGCAACCATCACCACGCAAAAGGAAAAATACGAGGTACAGAAAATGCAATTCAATAACATGAAAAACGTTAAATAAATTAAAAGTGAGGGAGCAGTAATGTTCCGAACCAATTATCGGATATTTGTTAAGAAAAACTTTTAGTGGTGCATAATGTGCAATCCAAATGCAAGCGAGAGTAAACGCAAAAAAATCACTTTTGTGATGGGGGGGTCTAGAATCCAGGAACGTATTTTGTTCAAAATTTAGCAATCTGAACAGTGCAAAAGAACAAGGATGTGGTTCATAGGGGCGCAGAATCAGTGCAATACATTCAATAAATTAAAAAAAGGGGGTCAGATAGTAACGTTTGGAATCGTTATCAGATATACATTAGGTAGTGTATTCCAAACCTTTAATGGTACATAATGGTGCAATACAAGTGTCAGGAATAGGTAAAGGAAAAACATATTATCGGGGAAGGTGGGCTAGAGTCCGGAAACGTAATTTATTCAAAGCTTAGCAGCCATCACCACTCAGAAATGTGTCTTATAAGAGCGCAAAACGAATGTAATTCAACATCATAAAAAACGTTAAATAAAATAGGATTGAGGGGTAGGGCGTGAGTAATGATCCGAATCAATTTTCGGATATTTGTTAAGAAATGTAATCCAAACCTTCAATAGTGCAATCTCAGGTAAGGCAATAAATAATTTTCGTTGAAGTGAGGGGGTGAAGGGTAGTGCTACAGTCTAGAAACGCAATTTGTTCAAAATTTAGCAACTTTATTAGTACAAAAGAAAAAAAGCGTGATTCATAGGAGAGGAGAAAGAGTGTAATCCATAAACGTTCAATAAACTAAAACAGGGGGGGGGGCTGTTATTAATGTTCGGAACCGGTTATCAGACATATGTTAGGAAGTGCATTCCAGAACTTTAGCGGTACTTAATGGTGCAATACAAGTGCAAGTTGTAGGTAAAGAAAAAACGCATTATCCAATTGGGGCGAGGTGGGTGCTAGAGAATGTAAACGTAATTTGTTCAAAGCTTAGCAAATGTGGTCCATAAAAATGCAGAACAAATGCAACCCAGCATTACAAAAAACGCAAAATAAATTAAAAGTCGGGGGTCAGTCAATAATGTTCCCAATCCATTATCGGAAATCCCCAATTTTGGTGGTGCATAATAGCGTAATCTCAGTGCAAGCGAAAGGTAAAGCAAAAAATAACTTTAGTTGAAGTTGAAGGGTAGGGAGTGGGTAGCTTCTAGGAAAGAAATTTGTTTAAAATTTAGCAATCTTCACAGTGCAAAAGAAAAAACGTGGTTGACAAGAGCGCAGAACTTGTGCAATCCAAAAATGTCAATCAATTAAAACAGGAAGGGGGGGGGGGGCAGTTGCTAATGTACGAAATCGATTATCGGAAATATGTTAGGAAGTGCAATCCAAACCTTTAGTGGTACATAATGATGCAGTAGAAGGGTAATCAAAAGGTACAAATTTTATTTTGTACCTTTGGGGCTAGGGTTGGAAAACGAATTGTGCTCATAGCTTTTCAATCTGAGTAGTGCAAAAGAAAAGATATTTGATGCACAGGAGTGCAAAAAGGGAAGGGATGGGGGAACTTAACGCACTTAATATGAATGTAATTGTTAAATACAATTGTAAGTGTGGCTATCTGGTGCTAATCGAAATTAATTTAAATTTTTGCTTTGTACTTTGTAATAGAAACATGTTAATGTACAACACTTCCTTAATATCCATTTAAAAGTCATTTATCATGTAAATAAAGCATGACGTGAACGTTTAAGGAGCGTGTACAAATTAATCTTAATAATAGAATAACTACTGCCATCTATTAGGTGTCATTTCAATTAAAAACTTAAAAAATTTTAAATTTTAAATTCTTATTTTTACAGTTTGAAATAATTCATATAATAAATTGCGGATTATGTAGGATGCGTGTAATGTATAAAGGAGGGGTCATTAATTACGTGTGCATGCACACACACATCTCTTCGGCATCAATTCTTTAATCAATAATTCTGCAAAGTACAGATGCGCCAATGCTTCTTATTGAGGGTGCAGGTACGTACTAGCACTATTACCTAAATAAAACACGCACTTGTTCCTATTTACATAAAGTGAAACATTAGATTCGTACCTATACAACATCACCCTAATATATAAGGAAATTGAGGAACCAATTTCCTCGTTTCGCATATCACGAATGCATCTTTGTTTTCAAACGCTTTCAATATTTAATTCTCTATCTTACTCTAATATTATCACTAACTTATCATGATCTCGCTCGCGCCGAAATTTTTGCGCTTGCGTCATAATTTAGTCAATGAATGGATGGATGGGTTTTAGTTGCTTTCGGCTCCGGGTATCAAATAGATGAGTAATAATATTCAATTATTCGATTATAGTTCATAAAATTTCATTAAAAAATAAAGAAAGATAGAGAATAGTGTAAATGTCGACAACCAATCAGAACAAATCAAACAGTAATTAAACAATAACAATGCGATGCCTTTTTTTTATTTTTAATTTGTGTAAATGTTGCTATATGTGAAATAAAGTAAAATTAAGTAAAGCGTTAACATTCCACAAGTGACCCTAATTAACAGAAATAAACGTGTGGAAAAAAGAGCGCGCGGCTTCCAAATTCATTAGAGCGTAATATCCTAAATTGTAACTGAGGATTTTTATTCACGATTAGAATTATTTTGGTTTTTGAGTGTAAATGAGTTAATGTTATTTTAATATTACTGTGCTGAAGAGTCAATATGGAGGGTGTGTCTGCCCCGTCCGGCCTTAAGTTGACCTAAATATTGGTGTGATCAGCGGGGTAAGTACCTCAAATCCCTTTTTTGCACTCTTTATTATACAATTGATTGAAACATTTCAGACACGTAACGACTTCGTGCTTGTTACTTATAATTATTTAATAAAAAAATCTCTACACGTAGGTAATTTAGCGCATTATGCATTATTAAAACGCTCACGGGTTTTGTACTTCCTACAATATTTTTGCAATCCTTTTTAAATGGACAAAGGAAATCCGTTATTTGGATATTTAAAAATTCATTTAAACAATAACGCACGAAAAATTAATTTCAAAATACAAATTTAACAATTCTTGTATCAACTAAAAGCTTTTTTATGTTTAAACCAAAAGTTTTTGTTTATAAATTAGAGTGTAAAGCACTGAAATTTAACTATTTTATTGATTAGCAACCAAAAAGTTAGCGATTTTTGGCAAATCTGCGCATAAATTTGATTTATTAATGTAATTGTATTTAAGATATACGCAATAATATGTGCGGATGTGTATACTTGGTGGCCTACATTTTAGGTAATTTGATCTTTTTTAACCGTTTTAGTAATAAGCTTTTCGTAAATTTGGACTAACTTGTATTATGTACGTTTCTAATAAAGCTTAAAATAATACAAAATAAAAAAGCTCACCTTCACATCGCATTCGATAACTCACCTAAAATGAACTTGTGATTATTAATAAATAAATGTAATTACATGAAGCGGGAGCGACCATATAAATCGACATTGTAATAATCGCAGTTTTTAAAAGTCGGTAGTAAACATCATAAGAAATGAGTTAATAAATAAACCCAAGAACCAACACGTCTCTTAAACCTAACTAAAAACCATTCAGGGGAGTACCACAAGATCTGCTTTGGGGGCCAATTTTATCAATAATGCACACACCATAAAAAAGTGTCCAAAAACTACACAGGGCAATGATGAATTCAAAATTTGGTTGTATGGTCTGGGTACCAAGAGGGTCTAGTTTACGACCAATTTTATGGATGAATACTTGTTACTGGGTGTATTTTTAAATTCAGATGACTGTGATCAATGTTGGTTGGCTGTTGATTAAATGTGTATTTATAAGGCCTCAAGATTTTAGTTAAATATTTATTTACAAGCTACCAAGATTAGACATTTTTAGTAGGTCATATAAAGTAGTATTGATGGTTAAGCTCTTTAAGAGTCACGTATGGGATTTGCTTTATACAGGGTGTTTAAAAAAGATGCGGCAATATTAAAGGGGGTGATTACCCAGGTCATTTTATACAATAAAATCCCTATAAACATAGGTCCACAAACGCTTCGTTACCGATCTACAGCGTGTTGAAGTTTAATTTAAAAAAACAGTCAAAATTAGATTTTTTCAAAACGACTTCAGATATCATAATGACAATTTACGCGTGTCAATAGCTGTGGGAGACGCATACTTTGCAATACAACACGATGTTTCAGTCGTACCATCGGTGCGCGTATTGGCACGTCACAGGCTATTTTTCAAGAAAAAAGTAGGATGCCGCTGATTTCTCTAAAAATAAAAAATATTTTTTGATTCTTTGTGCAATTGTGAAGAAAAATGTTCTCTTGACTTTTTCTCGTACGACGTACCGTTTTTGAGTAAAAAAAACATTTTAGTGCATGTCCATTTATTACAGAAAAAAAGTTTTAAAAATCAAGGGTTTCATTCAAGGGCAAAAACAAATTGTTCACCAAACCAAAAATTTTACCAACCAAAAATTACAAAAACTGTTCAAAGTGACCACCTCGAGCTCGGATGCAAGAATCCAATCTTCTCCTCATTGACTGGCGAACTCTCTCAAAAACACCAGGATCTGTTTTAAATGAGTTGTATCCAGTAATGATTCGATTTCTTAAGTCTTCTACGTTTTTCAATGGAGTAGCGTACACCAAGGACTTCAAATGGCCCCACAGGAAAAAATCAAGGAGATTTAAGTCCGGGGATCGTGCAGGCCATAAGTGAGGTCCATCCGGTCTAGCCAACGATTTCCGTATGCTTGTGTTAAGGAATCACGAGCTACTTGACTAAAGTGGGCTGGTGCGCCATCGTGCATATACCACATTACATCTCTAATTACTAATGGTACGTCCTCCAGAAATCCAGTGAGCGTGTTTTCCAAAAAGTTGCGATACACCTCTCCGTTAAGTCTCCCGGCTAGAAATACCGGTCCAATTAGGCAAGCACCCACAATCCCAATCCAAACGTTCAGAGAAAACTGATGCTGAAAACGATCTTCAACGATTTCATTTGGATTTTCTTCACACCATACATGGTTATTATGGAAATTCCGTATTGCATTTCTTGAAAAACTCACTTCATCGGTGAACAGAATCAACATCAGGAGTTGAGGGATTTGAACCATTTTGTGCAAAAGCCATTGACAGAATGCAATGCGAGGAGGAAAATCAGCAGGAAGAAGTGCTTGAACGCGTTGTATATGGAATGGATACAACAAATTTTCCTTAAGAATGTGCCAAATAGTCCCATTACTTACATCCAAAGCGTCAGCAACTTTTCCAGTAGAAGTACCTCGATCTTCTTCAATCATGTCCAGCACATCCTCCTCCAGCTCTATCGCTCTTGCTGTCCTTGGCCTTCCTGCTCCTCCATTTCGTCTTAATGTGACTGTTTCATAAAGACGACGATGAATACATTCGAAAGTTTTTCTATCAGGAGCAATACGGCCCGGAAATCTTTCAGTATACAACCGCCTAGCTTCTAATGCATTTTCATCAGCAAGTCCATAAATGTAGTGCATATCGGTTATCTCGGCATTCGTATAACGATTCATGATAAGGAACTTCAACAAATTCGACACAAAAAATTATTAATCACGAGACTCATTCAATATGCCAGTGATTTTTTTAACTCAAAAACGGTACGTCGTACGATAAAAAGTCAAGAGAGCTTTTTCTTCACAATTGAACAAAGAATTAAAAAATATTTTTGTATTTTTAGAGAAATCAGCGGCATACTACTTTTTTCTTGAAAAATATCCTATGACGTGCCAATACGCGCGCCAATGGTACGACTGAAACATCGTGTTGTATTGAAAAGTATGCGTCTCCCACAGCTATTGACACGCGTAAAATTTCATTATGATATCTCAAGCCGTTTTGGAAAAATCAAATTTTGACTGTTTTTTTAAATTAAACTTCAACACGCTGTAGATCGGTAACGAAGCGTTTGCGGACCTATGTTTATAGGAACTTTATTGTATGAAATGACCTGGGCAATCACTCCCTTTAATATTGCCGCTTCTTTTTTAAACACCCTGTATAATAAAGTCCTGCGCTTATAATCTTATACCCTTTTGTAAGTTTTTATATTTAACCGCGTATGTGTATGCAAGACAGATGTTCCACAGCGATTAGTGTTGTGATCTGTTTTGAGCAAAACACACACGCACGCGCGCACGCCCACACACACACTTGGAAATTACGATGAACGAAGAACACTATAACAAAAAAATGTGATCTGACCAACACATGACTTTCTTATGCTTGTGTCATGTTGCATTAGTAAAGCGTATGGTGAATACAGAACCTTACGTGCTTATGGTTGCAAGAATGGGTTCTATATTATTCGAGATCCAGTTATTTTTGTTTTCACTAATGTCAAATGTACAAAGAACAACCTTATTTATTCAGGAAAAATGCTACACAAAACATCTCTACGCTTTTGGCTCCAAAGTTGATAGTTTTAGATATATTCATAAAATATGATTTAGAGATTATTTTCAAATATCCTGATTTGAAGGCTTTTTATTACACAACAAATGCTTTATGTTATAGACACCCTCCAAGTTTTTTTTAGGTTTACTTATTACTGTACTAAATCTTAAATTAAAAAACATGCTTACAATTTCGACATGTTTACAACTGTAACTTTGAAATTTTTCAAAACTACTTAATTTGAGGACTGATTCTCCAAAAACGAACTTTTATTAAGTAAACTTACGTATACCCTAGAAAACTCTACATTTTTTGCTCCATAGTTAATAATTTTCGTATACGAGGTACGGCAATTAAGTAATGAGACTGATGTGAAAAAATATCACTTACGTTTCTAGTTATCTTTCGTGTAATCTCCTTCACAGTAGTTCCTTTCTGCTTGCACACACTTGCTCCAGCGCTTCTGCTGGTAACATTTATGAACCTTTCCTTCTGGAATGTCCCCCAAGACCCTCGTCACAGCCTTTTAACATCCTGCGTTGTTTGGAAATCGTGTCCCTTTACCTCCATTTTGACTTTCGGAAATAGAAAAAAGCCGCACAGAGGGATATCTGGTGAATAAGGTGACTGTGGTAGTACTAAAATGCGTTTTGAAGTTAAAAATTACTGCACAGATAGTGCAATATGGGTCGGAGGATTGTCGTGACGAAGAATCCAATTATCAGCGTTGTTCTCACGGACACGGAGAACTCATTTTTAAACTCTTTTTACAATTTCTTTGTAGAAATATTGGTTTTTCTCAGCCGTAGGTAAGGTTTATGGTCGTCCCTCTCGGTCTTCATCTTCAACATTCGTTCACAAAACAGTTTATGCCAACTGAAAACTTGAGCTCTTGACATAACCTCATTTCCCAAAATTTGGTGATTGTATTTCCGCACCGAGAAACAAAAACACTTGTTCACATATTATAGCACAACTTACGACTGAGTAGAAGTAGCTTAGAGATCAAGGTCAAACATGAAGCGCCTACCAAACTGCAGGGTTGCCACATTTTGCAAAAAAAATGGTCTCATTAGTTAATTGTCGCATCTCGTATATTGACAAAGTATACTTCAGAGATTTCTTTGAAGTAATTTATTTTAAGTTTTATGAATCACCGATGGTCACGTGTATAATAAAATTATCTTTAGAGAAATCCTCCAATCTGTTTCCTTCAAAGTAGATAGTTATTAATACATACACAAAGTATTTAAGGTATTCCTAACAAAAAACTGAAGAGAACGTGGCTAAAATTTAATTAATTTCCGGAACGGCTTCTTCACTTCTTGCTCCAAAGCTGATAGTTTTTGATGTATTTATAACATGCGCTTTAAAGATTCTCTGACAATATCCTACTTTGTCTGATTTATTCTTTTTAATTAAAAATGTTTATAATAACAAATGTGCTTTTAAGATTCTTTCAAACTACCTTATCTTAGGACCATTGCGTTAACCAATGGAAAACTTTTATTACGGAAATTTGTATATGATTAAATTACCTTTAAAACACCATTTGCATGTTTTGCTCCGTAGTTGATAGTTTTTGATATATTCACAAAAGTTACAGTACACACCTTTTTAGAGTGACTTGTTTTAGGGCTTATACATTACTTTAACACATGTATAAATTATCTTTAAAAAAGACCTCTACACTATCTCATTCATAGTTGATAGTTTTTGATATACAGTGCGTTCGTAAAGTAGAGGATAAATTCAACTAAAGTTCGAATGGGAGTTTAGGAAGAGAACACTCGGACCCGTCGATTTTTATTTTCAATTTAGAATTTTGTTACGTAAAAGTGAAATATACAGGGTGTGCCAAGAAAAAGATATGACGTCATCGACATTTTTTTTAAATATCAACCCCCAATTTATATTGCAGAATTAGAAAGGGTGCGTCTTGTTACGTACCAGAAGGTACCTTACCGTGAGATATTAGTGTGGCGCGAGTTATTGTGCATAAAGTGTAAAAAGGGAGAAGTTCAATCCCAATAAGATATGCTTACTTCACGAGCTGTTGGAAGATAAATTTTGATCGCCGAATTAAATTTTGCGAACAAATGCAATAATTATGTTATCGTAGTTTTTTACAAAGTTGAGAATTTTGTAAAAGAATAATTTTTTCCGACGAAGCAACATTTGCTTTAAACGGACATATGAACAGCCAAAATTGTCGTAATCTGGAAACCGAAAATCCTCATTGGTTCACGGAGTATCACACCCAAAATCCTCAAAAACTGAACGTTTGGTGCGGCATAGTTGGTACAGTTATAGATCCTTACTTCTTCGAGGATATTCTTACTGGTGCGAGATACTTAGACTTTCTTCAAAATGACCTCATCCCCGCTCTAATAATGTTGTATCCGGATTTAGAAGAGCCCGATATGCACCGCCGTGACCTACTTTTTCAGTAAGAGCGCCGCCACACCACTCTTTACCTGTTCGCGCTTATTCGGTTGAAGTTCTTCCAAATCGTTGGATAGGTAAAAAAGGGACAATCGGGTGGCCAGCTAGATCGCCAGATTACTTCTTGTGAGGATACTTAAAGAGTAAAGTATACGCGACGTGACCGGCTAATTTAGAAGATTCAAAAGCACGAATTCGCCAAAAAATTAGAAACATTATGGCAGATGACATCGGCAACATTCAAAAATCATTTGTTAATGGCTATTGTTAGATTGTTAACGATGCTCAATTCGAACATTTAATTTAAATTAATGGAATCAATTTATAACTAAGTTAGGTCTAACCTCAAAGAATTGTCTGTGTTTCGCAATATATTTTATTAAAAGAATTATTTGAATATTTCTTATTAGATATGATACATGGTATATCTTAAAAATGACCATATCTTCTAAACTATCCTGTGTAACATAATCAAACCTTATATTGAAAGAATGGCCTAAGTGAGCTGAATCCAAGTTTGAAATAACATTCAGGTTTTGTTCACCCTGTATAAATGAAACACCCCGTATAACCTACTGTAATTTTGAAATATGCGCCTCAGTTCTTTCTAGTACACTTCAAAATTTTGTTCTCTTATTCCATCAAATAAGGGAGGTATCGCCTGCGGACGCAAGTTTGGAACATCTTGTATTAACATCATCCATCATCTGCAATAAAAAATGGGGGTGGACATTTAAAAAAATGTAAATGACGTCATCTCTTTTCTTGACACACCCTGCATATTTCACTTTTACATAGAAACTTCTAAATTGAAAATAAAAATCGATGCGTCCGAACGTTTTCTTCCTAAATTCCCATTCGACTTTTAATTTAATTTATCCGCTCCTTTACGAACGCACTATATACACAAACGGTATTTGCCTAAAATTAGGTAAACTTCGATAGAGCTTCTACACTATCTTATTTTACCACTTGTTTATGACCGTACGGGAAAGTGTAGTAGTATAGCTGGACCACTTTTTATCGGGAAATTAAAAATCTTGAAATCAGTATAGGGTCAATTAGACCTCAACGCCATTGTCTTAGTCAAGAAACATTGACCTCTTCAAATTTTCCAACTTAGCGTAGAAACAAACCCACTAACCGCAAGCGTAGTTCATTAATCTCTTTTAGGTTTAGTTTTGAGCAAACCCATTGACCTAGCCAACTCATAAACCGGATGTATACTTTTCAAGTTTATTCACAGTCTAGAAACAAACCCAAACCCAAATCTTGATGTGAATTTACTTTTCACAACCCTACATCGACCTCTAACGAAGTTTAGCTGTGGCTTGAAAACAATGAACCTCACTTCCGGTTTGCTTCTCAACTAGATCATTCCACATCCTGGTAGATTTTGGTTAGGTCACGTGAACTTGAAGAAGTCGAGAAACTTTTGTTTCTCAGCGAACTAGATTAGTAGTTTTGTTCCTAGGTTAATTTGGTGACAATGATTTATGTCTGGACTAGGTAAGTGGGTTAATTTTAGGCGAAGTTGATGCCTTGAAGAACCCACCAAAATGTAGGCCAAAAGTAGGATAGCTATACTATTAGCTTTCATTAAGAAAGCGTGTGTATAATAAAAATCTTTACAAAAGATCTCTACAATGGTTGGCCGATATTTGATTATTTATTGATTACCCTTCGAAACTTTATTATAACAAATATCTGGTGTGGAACACCAACCTACGAAATGGAAATTAAAAGAAACGAAATAATTTTAATAACATTTTTTTTTGTAATAAATGGAAATACGTTCTATAACAAAACTACAGTTTTCTTTTTTCGCTCTAATTCAAAAGTTATATTACATTAAAAATACATTTTTGAACCCAGTACCGGAAACACGCCGAAAGTTCCCGAACAAACCAGAGCGCGTGTGACGTCACAACGTTTATTTTTACTCATCGTAGCATACACTCGATACAGTGTTTTGACTTTTAGGGCCGGTCTTTCCATCTTTTAATAAGTTTATTTGCTGTATAAATCCCTGTACAATTGAATGGCTAACTAAGGTAATTATTAGGAGAATAAAGTTATTAGGAAGTGGAAAAACTGGCCCTTAATCGATTAAATCTTGTTATTATCATCAATATATTGATAAATATATCAAACATGTTAAACCTTAAATGTTATGGTGCTTTTATATAGTAATTAATAATTATTTATGTAAACGTATAAATTGAATAATTAGAATTCGATAATAAAATTTCTTAACTAAACTCAAGAATCGTAACTTTTAAAAATCATAGCATCAAACCATGAATAATTTAAAACGATTAAATAATAAATTTGGTACACGGTTGTTGAATGGTTTCGGTTTAATTTAGTATTTTATATTTTACTTACGCGCTAAGTTATGTACTATACGAAATTGAAATTTTAAAAGTGTACATAATGATGGTTCTTCTGTTGTTATAATGTCATTTAAATAATTCTCATGGTTTGATGTTTTTGTAGCTGAAAGAAGACATGGAGAAATATATTTACTATACTACAATGAGAAGTAGAGCAAAAATTAAAGTTAATGTAGTACCGCACAAGCTTAGCTGTCAACCTAACCGTAAACTTTATCACACATGACTAAATAAGCTATTATAAATAATTTATTTGCACTAAATTTCGGATATTTTAGTCAATTTACATGTAGAAGCCCTTGACACTACTATTGAGAATCAATTTAACGTTATGACGTAACAAACACGCCGACCAATCGTGGCGCGTCTATAGTCGCATGATTCATTTTAAAATTTTATCAATTTTAAAATCAAAAAAAAAAATTTTAAGAGTTTTTTGTATCGACTATTAATATAATTTATGGTAAAGCTTTAAAATACATAAACAACAATGGATATATTTTTTTCAACAACCCAATTATGCAACCTCGTGGTTACGAATATAGCCAACATTGTAAGAGTAAAAACAATAATCTACGTCAAACAGATGTTTAAAACTTCGTGTCAGACAGATTAATAGACATCTAGATGCTAACTAAAAAAATTAAAAGATATGAAGATGAAGATATTGTTATTAATGCGGGAAACTCGTCATTTTTTGACGTTTGAACAAAAATATAATTTTTTGGGTAACTACGCAACCCCTTTCATACGTTAATAATGAAAATAGGCAACATTGTAAAAACAAAAACAATAATCTGTCAGAATGACGTTTAAAACTTTATATCAGATAGAGATTAATAGACATAAATACATGTTAACCTAAAAGAAAATTCCAAAGCCGCCCACTTCTGTAAGATATCAATAATACCGTTTAATTAATATTTAACTGTTTTTTAGACTTATTTTGCATTATATTAAGAAGATTTATAAAGAATATTTATGTTAAATCACATTTTCTTTAAAAAATTTGAACTATGACTTAAATTCTGCTTTTGGAATTTTTTACGCTAAATTACGCGACGTATCACTAAATTCTATAGACCCCAATTAATCGATATGTTTAAGGCCCATGTCTAGGTATTTTTATATCTTTGAAATATGCAGCTGTTTTAGAAATATTTGATAAAAACCTTAAAACTGGATGAAAACAAGCTTAAACACAAAACTTCAAGTACGCAGTTATTTTGGTTCTGGAGTTATCGTGGATACTAACATACATCCACACACAGACACTCACGCACACACACGCACACACTCTCACGCACACCAACACACATGCGGACGAGGAGGCGTACTCAGACTCGGAGTCGAATGCGGACGCGGACACGGATGCGAAGACGGACATGGACACAGATGCGAACACGGACACGAACACGGACACGGACACGGATAATGACTCGGACATGGACACGGACACGGACAGGAACACAGACACAGACACAGACACAGACACAGACACAGACACAGACACAGACACAGACACAGACACAGACACAGACACAGACACAGACACAGACACAGACACATACACAGACACAGACACAGACACAGACACAGACACAGACACAGACACAGACACAGACACAGACACAGACACAGACACAGACACAGACACAGACACAGACACAGACACA